>OVAP01001023.1:0-25386 GCA_900406295.1 Aurinia saxatilis
TACGGTAAACCCTAAACACACTAGCCTCACCTCTAAATATTAGCCCTCTCTTATTACACACCGAGCCAGTTTTACCTAGCTGATAATTTCCAGTAAGAAAGCTCACACAAAATAAATGAATGTAGAGAGTCAGGATTTTGGTACAAGGACGAAGTTTGTAATCTCTGCATTCCAGAGAAGCTATTTTGAACCCTCTTTTAATACAAGCAATTTTCATTGTCATTATGTATACTTTTACCATGTTTGAGTAGTCTTTTCGTTAGGAATAGGGTTTTGCTAGGAGGAATCATGGTTTGGTAGATAGGCAATAGGATTATGTAATGAGTAGTTTATAGGCTTACTTTCATATCAGATCTGAGTATAAATCATAGGGTAAGCCTGCTACTAATACACCACTTAGAGTAAGAGATCCAGAACCTGATAGTNCTGAGTATAAATCATAGGATAAGCCTGCTACTAATACACCACTTAGAGTAAGAGATCCAGAACCTGATAGTGAAAGCTTTACTATTTATAGTTTATTAGAATTTGATTTTCTGAACTTAATGCCTAGATTAATTGGTTGATCAGCCTCATAGGTTCTCTTTCTGAAAAGATATATGTTAGAGTTAACTCGGATACCAATTAAACTAGACTGGCTAAGCTTGACCATAAGTATATAGCGTAAAATAGGATTTACAGAGATTACTACCCTGAATAATTCAAACCGTGATCCTCTGATGCATTACCTGGTTTTCTAACGCTTTTTATCATTAAATTTTCTCGCGTTTTATTTTGTTTTAGTAATTTCAGGCATTGATCGATCGACCGCATAATCTGCCATTGACCGAAAGGTGTTTCAACCGACCGATCNTTCTACTGTGTACACCCTGCTCGATCGTAACCAAAAACCATTTCGTTTTGTTGCTTAGTTGGAGTGAACTTGGACATGCTACTGTGTACACTCTGCTCTCTGTGGATACGATTCCTAAGTATTACTGCGAGACTTGTGCGTTTGCAGGAAATATTTTGGGCAAAAACTAATCCCCATCATTCTCCACGCGGAATATCCAAATAATTCATGACTTATGTTTTTTTGCGTTTTTTATATATGATTTTATAATCAAAACATTTGATTTTAAAAAGATTTTTCGAAAATAACAACATATGAAAAAAGATTATATAAGTAAGCAAGTAATGTTCTTTAGTGAAAAAACTTTTGTCATCGTTAATGAATTCATTAATGAATTACTTTTTTATTCATTTTTTATCAATTCTTTTTATCATTATGGGCTGTAGAGAAATTAAAATGGGCTAAACGGGTTCAACAAAATGGTTGTTCAATTAAAATTTTTTTATTTCAATCAAACTATTGCTTTTAAGTAAAAATAAAAGATAAATGTAATTTTTCCTAGAAGATAAATTTAATATTTTTCCTAAACGTTTTCCTTCCTATTTTAGTGTGCCATAGAGAAATTAAAATAAGCTTTAATGACATGTCACACATCCAATAGTATTACAAAACATAATCTTTTTATAATTAATTTTACGGAAAAAAAACCGTAGAATTATTGTGAGCTCGACACCTAGGATTTTTCAGCTCACAAATGTATATAAGATAGATAGATTGTCAAATCTGCTTACGAGAACAAGGTGGAGGAGAATATTTATGTTGGCTCTTTAACAATTTAATGGTGGTGTAAATAGCTAACACACTCCCTGATGATTCTATATTGTATACGGATAAAGAGAGAGCAACTAAATCTAGATATGGAATCATGCAAACGTTTTTAGAGACAGAAGGACAGGGACAGACTTGAAATCTTTTTGTAAATGGTGTCTCACGGTTGCTATATGTGGTTCCAAGCGTAGTGTTAGGATTTTGCAATCCTATTCCGAGTGTTTTGTGCTTCAGACTTTGAGATAAACTAAAGTATTAAAAAGGGTTGCCTGCATAAACCCCCTACTATATCGACTAAATCTGTAAAGCCCTGTACTATTTTGCTCTTTGTCTTACGACATGAAATTTCCAATTCTGTCTAATTGCACCTGTATTACATTTAGTCTCTCCAGATAGCCATTTAAAATTGAAACAGACTTAACTAGATAATTAGCGTTTTGAAATCACGTTTGCAGATTAATTTAATAAGATTAAAAACATTTAAATACAGTTAAATATTTGACAGCTTAAAACCCTCCCTCTACTATATCGACTAAAGCTGTAACATCATGTACTATTTTTATCTTTGTCTTACGACATGAACTTTCCGATTCTATCACCTTGCACCCGTATTACATTTAGCCTCTCCAGATAGCCATTTAAAATTGAACCGGACCTTAACCGGATAATTAGAGTTTTGAAATCACGATTGCAGATTAATTTAATAAGATTAAAAACTTTTAAATACAGTGTCTACGGTGTTTACTTTATAAAAGCTAGTGAACAAAGGCCTACCAAAACTAGATATAGAGTCACAAGGTACATATTATTCATTTAGAATGGTAAAACGCAAACACACAAAAACAAACTAATCAAACAATGTTATTAGGTCTAGACTCTTATACGGATCCTAGACGTAAATCAAATGAGTATCAACTTTTGTGTACAGATTACAGTGTCATATTTATATACAGGAACATTAATTGAACTCTGTATGACGCTTACATGATCATCTAATGACTAAATAGTCTCTAGAAATAATAATAGTATTTATGGCTTATAAGGGTGTTTGTTGTGCTTACTTCATAAAAACTAGTGAATAAAGGCAACCAAAACTAGATATAGAGTCGCAAGGCACATGTTATTCATTAAACTTAGTTTCTCACTATTGTCAACAAATTAGTTTATGTGAAGAAATACTTAAGGATTGTCTATGATCGAGTCTTCGATTTGCCGTTTTAGCTCACGCATGAGAGTGGCTGATTCAAGCCCGTCATCATCCTTGGTGAAGCTGCTTCTACGGAGGAAGCTAAATCTTTTGCCCAATCGTTCCATTTCCAAATTTTATATAAAGGACTTGTGTGTGAGGAAGTTCTAAGAAGGAGCGGAATCTTAGGACCTCCACTGAGAGGGGATTTTGTCTCTGGAAACGCCGCACATCGCGGTTGTTTTCTCGCCGGAGAAGACGAGCATGCGACGTAGAGAAGATTAAGGAGTGTTTGGAGATTGAATCACTGAAATGAAATTTTTATTCTTCGATTCAATTGACAGAGAGAACGAGAGTGTGAGGTTTCATTTTGGATTTGGTTTGGCTTAGAATTAGGTTTTTGGTATAATCTGGTTAGTAGTTGCATTTTATAATTGAATTTCGAAGTTTTTAATCTTATTAAATTAATCTGCAATCGTGATTTCTAAATTCTAATTATCCGACTAAGGTCTGGTTTAATTTTAAATGGCTATCAGGAGAGACTAAATGTAGTACGGGTGCAAGGTGACAGAATCGGAAAGTTCATATCGTAAGACAAAGATAAAATAGTACAGGGTGATACAGCTTTAGTCGATATAGTAGATGGGGTTTTAAGCTGTTAAATATTTAATTGTATTTAAATGTTTTTAATCTTGTTGAATTAATCTGCAAACGTGATTTCAAAACGCTAATTATCCGGTTAAGGTCCGGTTCAATTTTAAATGGCTATCTGGAGAGACTAAATATAGTACATGTGTAATTAGACAAAATCGGAAAGTTTTTGTCGTAAGATAAAATGCAAAATAGTACAGGGTTTTATGGATTTAGTCGATATAGTAGGGGGTTTTAAGCACGCAACCCTATTAAAAGACACAAACATTTTTTTCACCGAGAAAGTTCCCATACGGTACCTCTCTCTCTCGGGTGGGAACCGTCTCCCACAACCATCCACTATGAATCAAGCTTTACACAACTGATAGGACTGATATTTTACCACTTTTTACTATAGATTTCAAGTACTTTTGATAATAAAACCAAATGATTTCAGGATAAATGTTATGCTTTTCACTATTTTATGTTTTCAAAGTATTTTCGGAAGAAATAAGCATTTCAGGCACAAAGATGGACATTTTTCGCTCAAATAAGAAATCCACTGCGAGAATAGGACCTCGGATGAAGATGATGCACAAATTGGATTGAAGTAAACTTCGGGGACAACGGAGCCACATGAGTTAGCCATCACATGGGCCAAGAATCAAGTCATTCGACCAATTAGTCCTGGAGTTACAGCCCATTTAAGAGAAGCCTTTTGAAGTCCATTACTCTTAAAGCCCAATCGATCGACCGACACTATGACCGATCGACTAGAAAGAGGATAACTACTTAAGACTTCTAGAAACTGCTCAAGATCACTCCATATATTCGGGTAATATCTGAAGACAACAGAAAGCGCGTGAGAAGAATCAGGAGATGACAAAATGGATATTTAATGAATGAATCGATCGAACATTCAACGGTGACCGATCGATCAGAGGAGATAAACTCAAATATTCTGATTCTCTTCAGCTGATTTGATTCTATCACTTCACTGAAGTCCTCAGACGTCCTTCACCCTCTATATAAAGAGACCTCTCGTCTCAGAAAAGAGGTGTGCCTCTCCACCCCACCTAAACTCTAGGAGAGAGCACTTTGCCTTCAAAACTCTTAAAGTCTTTATTGTTTTTGTTTCTATAGTTGCTAGGGGATATAATATCTTGTATTTGAACCCCTTTTTCTATTTATTGCATGGTTATTTTGCACTTCATGGTTCTTTCATCTATGTTAGAGTAATTTGATCGTTGGGATCAAGGTTTTCATAATTTCATGGTTTGGTAGATAGATTGTTAACTTTATATTTACTAGAATTAACTGAGAATTGTTAGTTTGATCACCTAGCTTTTCATAATAGATTCTCTTCGCTAAAAACCATTAGGTAGAACATCTGACGAGTAAATGATAAGCTATACATGTGGGATCTCGACCAGAGAATCATGTGTATAGTTGACATATTAATCATTTAGTAGAAATCATGACTGCCCCTTTGTTAAATTCATGTGATTTATGTTTGAATGGGATTGAGTTAGGAAGACTTCAATATGAAGGCTGTTTACAAATTTGAATAATCCGGCCTGTGTTTCTAGAGAAATACCTTATTCTCAACATTTAGATTAATTGCATTCAAACCATTTAGTAGATTCATAGATTTCATCAAAAGCCATATTTGCATCTTAGCTCGATTTGAATCCCATAAGCTTGCAGCATAGCAACCCCTTTCTCTGTGGATACGATCCCTAAGTACTGCTGCGAGACATGTGCGCTTGCAGGACATATTTTGGGTGAAAACTAAATCCTAATCAACAACACTAACCATCAACATCACTAACCCGCGCTTTCTTATGTTATAGGTATAAAGCTAAAGAGGAGACACAACAGATAAGAACAAAGAAACTCAATCCCGCAAAGACATGAGTTGTGTGCTAGCTCCTTGGACCGTCTCTCTGTTATGCTGCTCTTTAGGGCTTAAAGTCTTTTTGCTTAAAAACTAGAACCCTCACCGCCTATGTACATTATTTCCTTTTTCTTTATAACACATCTTATTCCCATAATACTGAAAATCCAACATTCCACAATGTCTTATCATATTATTAAAAGGGGTAAAAGATCTGGCTGACCTCAAAGGACCTCCTTGGTTTTCATGATTTCCGGTTATCTCATTAAAATCTCCGATCATTAACCATGGTGCTGAGCGATTAACACTTAAATCATGTAAATGATCCCAAACAATACCTCTACTCTTAATCACAGGATCTCAGTATACAAAGGATATGAAAAAATTTTCGCCATTAGCTAAGGCACTTGTATCGATAATCCGATTTTAGAAAATAGTACATCCATTTCTAATGTATTTTTTTAAAATAGGGCTAAACCGCCACTCGCACCAACAGGCTCAACCGTAAACATTTTATTATAACCAAAATGACATTTCAAATTTTCCAAATAACTAGAACAATTTTTCATTTCCGATAAAAATAAAATATCCGGTTTGTCGCTTCCATAAAGCCCGTAAGAAATCTTTCGTTAAGTGACTCCCTAGCCTTGAGAATTCCAACTTAATATTTTCACATTCTAGCCAGTGGTTTCGGGATTCCCACCTTCCCTCGTTTGTTTGTTCGTATTGAACCCGTACCGTCCATTTTCCATGAACTGACCATGTATACATGTCTAGATAAAGTGGAGAGAATATTCCTCTTTGGCTTGAGTGAAGCAAAAATCGTCAAGAACCTCTTTGCATAAACCAAAGAAACCTCACACCAAGTGATATATCTCGTATTTTATCAGTTTTTATGATAATAAACATATAATTATTTATATTTAGAGTCTATATATTATTATTAGAATCCAAGTGAGTCATTTTAGGTGCATGGACGAGTTTTGGAGTTTTTGAATGATCTAGAAGAATTATGGAGCAAAAATGGAACCTCGAGGAGATGAAAAAGGAAACGAAGAAAAATGGCAAAAACAGAGGAGGGTGTTGATTGACACCATACGAATATTTCACAATATTTCCTTAAATCTCAAGATGAAGATATTCACCAATTCTTTTATGTTAATTCCCTAATTCTAAAATCCGTCCAGACTCCTATAAATATTTTTATACAACCATTTGTTTAGGCTTATGCTTTAATTTACTTTGAGAAAGTTTTTGGGAGAAGATTTCTTAAACTATTTTATTGATTATTATTGCTTTCATTGATTATTACATGATGAATTGTTTGGCCATGTATGAGTAGTTCATTAGTTAGGTTTAGGGTTCTTAGATTAGGATGAATTTCTGTTAGCCGTATGCTTAATTTAGGAACCATTAATTAACTCTTCTCCAAGATGTTCTTATTGCTAGATTCATAGATTAGCTACCTTGAGTATAGATCATAGGTAATTTATTATACACGAGAGTGTTAATAAATTGTTGAAATTGTCTTAGAAGAGCTAGCTATCTTTTCTCAAAGAGATTTGGTTTAGAACAGTTAGCTCTCCCCCACCTTGGTTCCATAGATACATCATTTTTTTCTTTGTAGAGGTGTTGAAGATCAGCAACGGAAACTGATTCATCCATCATTTTTTTCTTTTTCTTTTTCATCTAAAACAAAAGACAATTAAAAACTAAAGATGATTAAAATAAAAGGGAATAACAATTAAGAAAATAAATAAGCTTAGGCTGGAGTTTGATTGTTATGCTAGTGGTCATTGTTGCTCCACGGCAACGGCGTCAGAAATTTTGATGGGGATTAGTTTTCGCCCAAAATATTTCCTGCAAGCGCACAGGTCTCGCAATAGTATTTAGGGATCGTATCCACAGAGAGCAGAGTCACACAGTAGCACGTCCAACTTCACTCGAGCTAAGAAACAAAATGAAATGGGTTTTTGGGTATCAATCGATCGGTTGTATGAACTGATCGATCGTTTGTAACACCTTTCGGTCGATGGCAGAATATGCGTTTTCTATCGATCAATGCCTGAAAATACTTTGACAAAATAAACGTGAGAAAATTCAATATTAAAAGGCATTAGGAAGTCAGGTAATGCATCAGAGGATCACGGTTTGAATTATTCAGGGTAGTAATTATGTAATTCCTAGTTTAGGTTATATAGTTGATTTCACTAATAACTAACTATCCTTATGGTCAGGCTTAGCTAGTCTAGTTCAATTGGTATCCGAGTTAACTGTAACATATATGTTCTTTCAGAAAGAGAACCTATAGGCTGATCAACCAATCAATCTAGGCATTAAGTTCAAGAAATCAAATCCTACTAAACTATAAATAGTAAAGCTTTCACTATCAAGTTCTGGATCTCTTACTCTAAGTGGTGTATTAGTAGCAGATTTATCCTATCATTAGAATTAAGTACTGATATGAAAGTAAGCTTATAAACTACTCATCACATAATCCTATTGCATATCTAACAAACCATGATCCCTCCTAACAAAACCTTATTCCTAACTAAAAGACTACTCAGACATAGCAAAAGTAGACATAATCATAATGAAAATTGCTTGTATTAAAAAGGGTTCAGAATAGCTTCTCTGGAAATGCAGAGATTACAGACTTCTTCCTTGAAGCAATGATCAAAACAAATGAAAACAAAGAAACTGAGAAAACTGATAAACTATAAGCATGCACGCCTAGAAGCTTTTGAGAATTTTCTGATGTTTCTCTCGGCCTTCAGTCTTCTGTATTTATAGGGGAGAGGGTCGAGTAGAGGGTCGAGAAGAATCAGGAGGAATATTTGGATTCCTATCCAAATATTTGTGATTATCTTCAGTTGATCGATCTGTCGTAGCTATCCTGACCGATCGACCATGACCTTTCAACGCGTTTCTGAAGATTCAGTATCCCATGAGTTTATCTTCAATGTAAACAAATATCTCCCCAAAAATGCAACGGTGTATATCTGAATTTGTTCTGGAACCTTCTTGACAAAATGGGCTTCGATCGATCGGTGGGCCTCTGGTCCGATCGATTGGGCCTTCATGTCTTGTGGGCTTCTGGATACTCCTTCAGTAATTTGGGCTTAACGTCTTACTCCTGAGGAAGAATGATACGATTTCAAGCCCATGTGAAAGCTAACTCATGTGCCTTGATTGTCCTAACTTCTCACTTCATTCTAAAATGAACATCTTTTTAATCTGGGTCTGGACTTCTGATGTTGACTTCTTGGATTTGGTAAAAAATGCCCATTTGCAACCTAAAATGCATTGTTTTCACAAAACACTTTGCAAATAGAAAAATGTGAAAATCCAGTAGTTTATGTTTCAAATTAAATAGTTTCTTTGATAAAAACACCGAAAAGTCATATCGAAAAGCGGTAAAATATTATCACTATCAGTAGGCTAAAGTATTACAATATTGGTTTTTGCGCATTCACCTTGTTATTTTTTCCCCTCTTCTAAATTGATATATTCTATGGGTTCCACTATTTAAAACTGTTGGCTAACCATGGATATTTATGTTTTTCCTCTTTGCTAACCGTTAAAAAGGAAGATATTTTGGAACTGCGAATTGGTTCTCTTTTATCTCTCTACTAAACAGAATAAACGTTATAAATTACAGCCATCATTACACTATTCATCCGGCTTATCTGGAAATCAAGACAACATGTAATATCAAATCCTCCTCTTCTAAATAACGCTGAATGAAGATTAGGACTTTTTCAAGTATTTTCATATGATGTAAGGATGTCGCTTAATTGAAGGTTAGGTTTAGCCTAAAAATATATATTAATATCACATAATACTGAACTTCCTGATAGTGTAAAAAAAAAATTTATAAAACAAACCAGTAGTTTTTTTCTCAAGAGACTTAACTCTGTTTCTTCGTCCAATACTAATCAGGCTGTTCAACCTTTTTACACTGGTTTGGGTACTCATGTTCCTAACACTTTGTATCCTCCTCCTTTAGGTTGGGTTAATTGCAATATTGGTAATGTTTGGAATAAAAGGACTTGTGGCATGTGGATCTTAGGTAGTTAAGAATAGAGAAGGCATTGTCATTTTACATAGTCGTCGAAGCTTCTCTAGTTTTTTATCGGTTTAAAACCTTACGATGTTTGCGGTATAGATGCACTGGTTTTGGTTTAACAAATACCAATTCTCTTTGTTGAGCTTTTGAGGGCCCAAAAACTTGAAATCCATTTGCAAATCATTGAGGCCCATGACATATAGTCTTTTATGCATGTTTTCACCCTTTGTTTTCACATCTTCTAGTCTTATTTTTCATGCATTTGTGTTTGTTTATTGCATATTCATCCACATTTTGCATTTTGGCTTGCATTTAGGAGTTTTTTTATTGCATTCTTGCATTTTGCATCAAAAACATATGCATTAGGTACCAAATTAGGAAAGGATCGATGGAGTTTCTCAAGATGCTTAAGAGTGTTCTATAAAGGTTTTAAATGAGTTTGGTGAAGTTTGGAAGAGTTTGGGACAGTTTTGGTAGGTTAATGGGTGATTAGTGTTAATCTTGTGGATTAGGGTTAGTTTTCATTGATTGCTAAGCATCTTGTGTTGGTAATGCTATTTTCCTTTGAGGGATCATTGAAAAATAGATCATAGATAGACATTTCATCACACCAAGTGTTTGATAAAATGTTTGAATAAACATGATGTTTTGCTTTCTTTGTTTTACCTTAGCATTTTGTATTGTTAATGTTATTTTCCTTTGAGGGATCACTGGAAAATAGATCTTAGGCTTCTAAACACCAAGTGTTTGATGGACTACTTGAATGAACAAGATCATTCTTGTGTTGTTAATGCTATTTTCCTTTGAGGGATCATTGGAAAATAGATCATAACCTTTCTCACATAAGGTGTTTGATGAATTGGTTGAATGAACAAGATGCTTTGAATTGTTTGTTTCCTTAAACATTTAGTGTTGCTTATGCTAGTCTCTTTTTTAACCCATTAGAGAATAGATCATTTGCATTTTATTCATCACACCAAGTGCTTGATAAAATGTTTGATTGAACTTTATGTTTTGGTTTGATAACTTAGCAAGGAGTTAAGGTTCTTAGTGGTTGATTAGACTTGCTTTGCATGCTTGGATTTCATTGAATTTGTCATATTGGAAAATAGTCAAACTTGATGATCTTCAAAGGGATTAACATCAACGTATTGAGTTAATCTATAGATTAATGGTCTTTTGCCTAGGATTCTGCCATAAACAACTAACTTTCACAAGGTTTATACTAATCACTCATGATCATTATTACCATCACCCATTAGTCAATGCCTATCTCTATTGAATCTTGCCACGTTTTTATTTTCTTTTATTGTTAGTTTTTATTGATTGTTTTTTTTCTTCCTTGTTACTATTACCAAACCTCTTTGATTGTTTTAACATAATTTGAGTTTATCGTGCTCAAAGTGTTAACCACTCCCCATAGTGGAAACCGATCATACATTATACTATAACTTCAATCGAGGTGTGATTTAACTATCGGTATTTGATTGATAGACACAAATCCGTCTAATCAGCCCATAATCACCCACTCTCATAGATGGAGTTGTTGTTACATTCTTACCCGAGAAACAAATCCTCCGGTGAGTGTGGTGGACGATTTCAGACTTTTTCCTATATTACTTCTATTACTGTTGCCAGCTAGGCTCGCTGGAGATCTTAATCAGTTCTTTATTTATGTATATGATCATTCCGTTTTTCTCCAATTTTAAATGGATCAAATTATGAAACATGGAAGACGGTTTTGTCATTTATGTGTTTAGATGATATATATGATTATGTTTATTAATGGATTTATTCTAAGACTTGACGAAAAGGAATATATGTTCAAGATTTGGAACCATGTTAACTTATATGTCTTAGTTAGATTGTGAAAAAAAAAAAAAAAATTGTGTCCTATAGTTGAGTTTTAGCTAGTATTTTATATTTTGTATTCTGTTCTACGTCCTTATTCTGTTCTACGTCCTTCCTTTACAGCTTACCAAATTATACCCAGTTTGTAACGGTCGGGTTCATAACATGTTATTCATTTTTTATGCTTCTTAATGTTTGCAAAGGTAATTTTTCACATGTTACAAACATTTATAAAATGTAAGATATTTTAAACATAGTTACATGGGTAAAACATTGTACAATTATATAATATAAGAGAACTCCGTGAATTTGCATGATGGTCTGTTTTGGTTTTGAGACTCGGAAGTGGGTTATATCGAATGATTAATCTTAAGCCATGGATTTAATAGATTTTTTCACTGTAATGATGAATTTCTATGAAATATTTCTTAGATGTATTGTGGAAATTTTTATATAGTAAAGTGTAATAATCTAGCCGATTCATGTCAGTTTCATGTTCTTAAGCATTTCATGTATTCTGCTTAAATAATTTTTTTTCCCTCAATTTTAGCTATTATTAAGTTAAAAATTCAATTCATTTACTGATTTTATACTTTATTTATGTGAAAATCAGGATTCCAGTAATATTTGAAGGGTATTTAAATCATACTGCTACTGTCATTTGAAGAAAAATCATGACCAAGAATATGTTCACATAAGTATCTAAAATTACACATTAACAGAAACAGAAATTACACTTTACAATTTTGACTTTCTAATATTAATGGCTAACCATGGACATTTGTGTTATTGTTCTTAGTTAACCTTCAAAAATAAAAAACTTTGGAATTAGTAGTTGGTTTCATCTTCTTGATAAATGGGGTGTATGTCGTGATTACCACGTTCATTACGAAATAAAGCCAATCTGCAGTCACAAGATAACTTCTACATTTACTAAGAACAAGAAGACAAATTTTCATTGTTAGGCACAGGTTTTTAAATAGCCAAAATCTATGGGGGCATTTTCAAATGTACCCATCTGAACTTACCTACTTTTCAAATATATCCACATTTCCTTCATTTAATTACATATATTCACATTCTTTTATAAAAAGTATAAAATACCATTATTTAAATATTAATTATTTATAGAGTTTTAAGGTTTAGGGTTTTGAAACCCTAACTCTAAACTTCTAAACCCAAAAAATATCTTTTCACCCCTAATAAACATTAACCCCTTAAAATCTAAAATTTAAATATTAAATGCTAACAATTAAACCATGATAATTATTAGAAATTAAACCCTAATAAGGATTTAACCATAAATCCTAAATCATATGTAAATCTTAAACTCTATAATTTTACAAAGCCTTAAATTCTAAAATATTAAACCCTAACAAAATTATTATTTGTAATAAAAAATAACTTTGGTAAACGAAAGGTATAATAATATTAAAAAGTAAATATTGGGTATAGATGAAAAAAAGGAAGGATGGATATTTTTGCCACTATCTCAAAACCTATGAGGATATAGAGAAGTTCTCGGTTCGTACTTTTTCATTTACATGATCTTTTTTCTAATCGATCTCTTATACCTTAAATGGATCAGATTATAAAACCTGGAAGATAGTGATGCGCATGCATGGGTTTGTTTGGTAAAATAAAAAAATTAGGTTGATTGATGGACCTGTTCCAAGATTTGACGAAATGAATAAACATTCAAAATTTTGAGAAATTTGTTTAATCATAAGTTTCTTAGTTAGATGGTTAAGAAATTCATTTCCAAAGTTAAGGTTAATCGATTGAGAGTGACATACTGAACTTTTTTGGCTTATTTGGTAAAAAGATCGAAATGATGAAAATTGTAAGTTTGGGTCTGGAACTATATGTAAATATCTTCTCTTTTTTTTAAACTATATGTAAATAAGAGAATTAGATTACACTCACATAAATTATGAAATCCATCGTATTGTTGGTCTACTTGAAAGAATATTCTCCTTCCTCAGTCCTTTTACTACTTAAGGATTATATTTTTTTAAGAGATTGACAAATATACCCAACTTTACATATCCACTAACCACATATAACCACACATTTTTTTTAATCATATATATCCACTCCTTTTTATTTTAATACCATTATACCCTTCATTTACCAAATCTACTTTCCATTATAAATTATATATTTGTTAGGGTTTAGAATTTTAGGATTTAGGGTTTAGTAAAATTATAGAGTTTATGATTTACTTAGGGTTTAGGATTTAGGGTTAAACCCTTGTAAACTTAGGGTTTAGTTTTTTATAACTATTAGGGTTTAATGGTTAGGATTTAAGGTTTATATTTTAGGAGATTAGGGTTTATGAGGGGTGGGAAGATTTTTTAGGGTTTAGGATTTTAGGATTTAGGGTTTTAAACCCTAAACCCTAGATCCTAAACTTTAAAACCTCATAAATAGTTAATATTTAAATAAGGGTATTTTAGACTTCTTACAAGAGAAATAACTAAAAGGAAGGAAGGTGGGTATATGTGATTAATAAGATAAAAAAAATAGGTATATGTGGTTAAGCCCCATATTTTTTTGGTGTCCAATACACAATTATTTTAATACCAAGAAATTAATAAGGTGTTTGTTGTCTTCATCAAAGGACGACTCATATAGCAAAAACGATCAACGATTAAAAAAAAAATTGGTGAACCAACTTTAATGTGAAGAAAAAAAAGTCCTAGAATTAATTTTAAAAGTCAGAAGAATAAACAACTAATTAAGTAAAGAAATTACATGTAAGTAATAATAATCTTTTTTAAGAGTTTATAAAATATTTTTTCCTATGTTCTAAGATTTTTTATGCTCATATAATAACTTTAATCTTGACTAAGAAAATTAAAATTTAATGTAAGTTTCTTAAATTTGCTATCTAGTCAAATATTAAAAAAAACATCTCATTAATTTTTACACTGAGAAAAAGAATAGATAGGAGTAAAAAGATTAAACAACAATGTCAAAACATTATACATAGATACATTATATCTCTTCATTATTTTGTATTTTATATTCTGTTTTACGTCCTTTCCTTTACAGCTTACCAAATTATAGCCAGTTTGTAAAGTCGGGTTCATAACATGTTATTCATTTTTATGCTGAATTTCTATGAAATATTTCCTAGATGTATTGTGAAAATTTTTATATAGTAAATTGTAATAATCTACCCCATTCATGTCAGTTTCTTGTTCTTAAGAATTTCATGTATTCTGCTTAAACAATTTATTTCTTTTCTTTCTTTTTTTTGCTGGATTTTAGCTGTTATTAAGTTGAAAATTCAATTCATTTATTGATTTTTTTACTTTATTTATGTGGAAATCTGGATTCTAGTAAAATTCAAAGGGTACATCAATATCCATTTTATTCCGATAACCAAGATTATTAATCAAAATTTCAAGTTCATGAATGTCTTTTTCAGTAGCTGACTCATTTTCTAAATTCTTTAATAAGACATTTCCTGAACGAGTCTTGCAGTGTCGGGAATAATTTGCTATTGTTTTTTGTAGTATATTAACTGTCCAAGCCGAATCTCAGAANCATGAATGTCTTTTTCAGTAGCTGACTCATTTTCTAAATTCTTTAATAAGACATTTCCTGAACGAGTCTTGCAGTGTCGGGAACAATTTGCTATTGTTTTTTGTAGTATATTAACTGTCCAAGCCGAATCTCAGAAAATGATAGCAAAAGCATAAAGAAGTTTAAATAAAAATAAGATATAAAATATGTAAACTATAACACACTTTCTTGTTTAATTTTTTTCTAATAAACTAAAAATATATCTATAAATGAATAATTATTAATTTATACGATTAATTAATATCTCTATAAAATAATAAATTTTCAAAGTCCTAACATTATTAGTTTATAGAGATTTTACTGTATCTCACATAAGTATCTAAAATAACGCATTAACAGGAACAGAAGTTACATTTTACAATTTTGACTTTCTAACATTAATTGCTAACCATGGACATTTGTGTTATTGTACTTAGTTAACCTTCAAAAAAAGAGACTTTGGAATTGGTAGTTGGTTTCATCTTCTTGATAAATGGTACGAAATAAAGTCAATGTGCAGTCACAAGATAACTTCTACATTTACTAAAAACAAGCAAACAAATTTTGTGGTTAGTCTCAGGTTTTTAAATAGCCAAAACCTACGGTGGCATTTTCAAATATACTCACTTGATGATTAGTTATGGTTTTATCCGGTCGTTGTTTGTAGTTATCAAAACCTTTCACTAACTACAACTCACTTGAGTTGTTGTAGTATAGTTTAAGGATCGAATTCACTAAAGAAAAATGATTAACATGTTAGGCACATTAAATCCTAATTAAGCTAAAGCAATCAAAGGTTTTTGTGTGTTTTTTTTGTTTTAAAATCTAAAGCATGCAAGTAACTAAGTGAACTAATTAAGTAAATAAAGCGAGTAAGCAAAACCATTAAATCAATAAGAGAAATATGGTACTTGAGCCTAGCAATACGACCAAGGTAGTTAAATGATATGAGAATGATGATTCACTCTAGACATTTCCTAGGCTAAGCATTGTGAACCTAAACAAATTATTAAGCCATTCCCATGGTCTTAATTACCGAAATAATCTGGCAACCTCATTAATTTCCCAATTATGAGCTTGCTTTCTTAGTAGGTGTTAAAGTACTTGGTTCAATTTAAGAGAGTTGGTACTTATTAGAAACAATCATATGCAAAGAATCACTAACTATAGATTAAGCCATTCTCATGGTCTAAGTGTCAGGTCTAACCCCTGTGTGGTTGTGATTTCACCCAAGTCTTGGACCGGCCAGATGCAGGCCGGTCTACTTGGCCAGTCTATTCCATGTGTCCTCGTCATTTTCTTCTACTCCCCCACCGGCCAAATGACCCTTGTTGCAATCCATTCCAAGTACCCGGCCTATGCCCTGCATTGCCCCACGAAATCAAGCTGAATCCTCCTCCCTAACCATTTACGGACAGTTTGAAGGTACTCCCAGTAAAACGCTTATAACTTCTTACTCCGACCTTCAAATGACACAAGGTCTTCTGCATTGGACAGCTGAGTCAAATATCTAGCTCGTGTCAAAATTTCATAATATTTGATGAAGAGTAAGGATTCCACTGGAAGCTATTTCTGAGCACCATCAGAAAGAGCCTATCAAAGAAAAACATGATTTTGCATTCAAATCTTGAATCTTCAGTTCCAAGCTCCCAAAATGTATCCACATCTCCAAATATGATTAATTAGTTCTTCAAACACTTTTAGTCATGATATTTTGGTTAACTGGCATGTGAAATTTTCTTAGAATTCCTGAATGTCACTTTTTGTTTATGATTTTGTGTCTATAGGAATATATAATTGTATAGCTTACATGACGATTTTTTATGTTTTGATCCTTGTAAAGAACTTGATGAAGGACTAAGATCCATACGTTTATGTTCGGTGAGTTACAAGATTGTTTCAAAAAAATTGTGTTCAATGTTGAAAAAAGTATTGCCAACGCTTGTGAGTTACAAGATTGTTTCAAATTTTGTTTAGTTGGTGTATTTTTCGGGTTTTTTCTTTTTAAACAATGTTATTTTCTGTCTCATGTTTTGTCAATTTTCCTGTTATTTCTTACCATTATAGCCAATTTCTCTATATATATACAATCGATAAAAGAGACAACACATAATAATCATATAAAAACTTTAATTATTTTAGTTGTTTCGTATATTTTTATTTTTGTATAGTCATCAAACAAATTATTTTGCGAACTTTCTATAATTGGTTATACTTTAAGAGAGAATATTTGTATTCAAGGAAGCTTGGGTTGATATGTATAATCCATCATGGCATCATCGTTTTTGAAAGTTGAGTTTGGCAACAAAGAAAGCAAACATTGAAGCCAATGCAATGGGAAATGCAATGAGAACAATGGCTGTAACCATCAGTTGGTCATAATGGAATGCAAAGTAGTCCTCTAAGAATCTCGCAACCGTGGTGGATTCTCCGAATGCATTGATCTCTTCATGGATATCTCCGTATTGAGAAGAGAAGAACAAATTGAGCGTCCAAGAGGTCGGAGTTATATAGTAACACCAGACCCACCACTTTGGGATTTGCTGCATTTTAGAAGAACAATATCAAGTATTTAACAAGGTTAATAAGAGAATGTTGATGGTAAAGATGATATGTTCAGAAGATCTTACAGGTTCTGGGATCAAGAATCCGGCGAAAAGGTTGAAAGTAACAAAGAAAAGCGATTGGAGAATAGCTGCGACCATGAAGTTTGGAGTAATGGAGATGAGGAACAATGCGAGGTAGTTAAAGCAGAGTAAGTTGCTGAACATTGAGTAGAGACACCAAAAGACTTTAGCCGGAGACGCGTAGAAACCCATCATAGGATATATTATGATCACAAACTCTGCGCTTTGGATGAATATGTAAGGAATCTCGGTCACAACTTGAGCTAACGCGTAGGCAAAAGCGGAGTACATTCCTGCAAACCTTTCGCGGTACATAACATTACGTTCTGTATCAAAATACTGCAAAGCTGAAGTGCAGTTGTTTATCCCCACGAAGAGGACAAGACCATAAATCGCCCCGATATTTGTGAACAAATTCTGTTGAGTATCTCTGCCAAAACAAACAAAACACATTGTAATGCAAATTAGTTTTTTTTTTTTCTCCTTTTGTGCGAGTAAATGATTTGGATGAATTTGATGTAACTTACATTTTTTGTCCTTGCTTCCAGAAGAGAATACCGAAAATCAAAGAAGAGACAAAAGTGTGACCGATTCGCATCAAGTTGTAAGAAGGGCTTCTCCAGTAAGACAAACTCATCTTCCACAGACAAGATTTAAACTGTTCCCACCAATTTTGTGCAAAGATTCTCTCGAAATGCAGATCGCTTGACTCGAGTTCCGGTTTGCTCAGTTCTTTAACAAGCTCAGAGTTGCTCCTGCCAAAAAAAACATATATCATCGGCTCATTAGCTATTGATGAGACAGTTTATTACCAAATTTTAACTCACTTATAGAGATTTGATTGGTTGTAGATCTTTGCAAAGTCCATTTTGAGTTCAATCTCTGCAGATTCTGAAGTGACCTCTAACATCCATGTTGCTGGGTTGTAATTGTCCCTAATCTTAGCAACTCCAGGGATACTCTGTTTTTTTACCGCAACAAAATAACACTTAGTATTTATTTATTTGGTAAACAATTCAAGAGTATAGAAACTAAAACTCCAGTTGTTTGTTTGATACACAACCGCAACCTTTTTTCCTTTTTTTTGTTGTTAAACATCTTAAATAAAGTATCTTGTTTAACATAAACTGAAATACAAACAAATCTTGCGTTTGCATTTCACATTTGTGTTTGCATTTCAACAAGGTAGTGAAAAAAATGTTTCAAATGTGACTAAATAATGTTACTATGTTCGAAAGTATAAAAAATGTTTTCGATCTGATACGTAATTAGAGCTTTGTACAAAAATAGCAAGTGGAATGAAAAGTTATGCATTGTTATTGTATTCGTTATGACGCATCAGAGGTAATAGCTATGGTTTTCCTAGTCATATTTGCAAATATTATTCAGAATTAGTCTATAATGCTGAAAATTATAAGAATTGAAAATTAAACGTAAACTCAAAACCAAAAATTACGTTTAGAAACAATGAAACATATTAAATCTGAATTGACGTTTGTTTGTTGTGGAGAAGAAAGAAAGTAACCTGAAAGTAGTGAATGACATGAGAAGAGTGTCGTCCAAGTGGTCCGGTGTATATCATGCGACCTCCTCTCTTCAGAAGTACCAACTGATTAACATAGAAAAAATTGGTGAATAGAGTAGTTTTTGAGTTTATAATTTGGTAATATGATAGTTTTTAAGTTCTTTGCTAAATGGGTAGTTTTACTTTAACAAAATTACTCTCTTAACCTCTAATTGGTATTAATAATTTTTGGTTAAAGGCACAAACTAAACCGGTTATAAGTAATTCAAACCAGTCACTAAATAAAATTTATAAAAACTAAAATTCGGAATTAGAAATATAATCAAACAAAAAAACTGAGATTAAAATTTTTTCCCCAATTTACGTCATTTCATCGATTTTGAAATTCATCTATCATCCACTATCCAATTTGATGATCATCCACCATCCACCGTCCAATTACACTATCCATTTTAATAATCATCTGTCATCTACCATCCAGTTTAAAAAACATCCACCATCCAGTGTCCAATACCACCATACATTTTGATAGTCATCTATTATCCACCGTCCAATTTTATGATCATCCACCATCCACCATCCAATATCACCATCCATTTTGATAATCATCCACCATTTACCATCCACCATCAAATTTGATGATCATCCACCATCCAACATTAAATTAGTAGTTTTGTCTACTTTGGCATAGAGAAAAATCAGATATGAATCTTATGCAATATCTTTTTTCTATATTGTACGCCTTAATCAAATCTATTAATTAATCAAATCATAAATGATAAATCAAAATATATATATACTAAACCAAAATGATTTAACACCTTTTAATTAATTGGGCATAATAGAAAATTCAAATAGGAAAAACTAGTGAAACTACCTAAAAACTAATTATAAACTCAAAACTACTTAAAAATTAATTATAAACTCAAAACTACTCTATTACCTAAAATTCCCATTACCATAACATATTAGGCTCCAAATGGTGACCATTATGGGAACAAAAGGAATGATGAGGAATAAGAATGAGAGGAATGAAAAGGAACAAAATTTAAGGAATGAAATAGAATTGTAAAAGAAAAAATGGTTCCTCTTGTTCCTCCTCGAATTTGATTGGGAATATTTTTGTTCACTAATTCTCTGCAGGAGGAAGAATGAAGAGGAACGAAGAGGAATAATAATAATAAAAAGTTCCTTATAAATGGTGTAAGTTTTAAGGAACTGAGAGGAATTCAATATTTTTTTTCATTTTTTTTTCTTACAAATGGTGTTAGTTTCAAGTAATGGAGAGGAATTCAATATTACTCTTCATTCTTTTTTCTTTTAATGGTCACCATTTGGAGCCTTAGTATTTACAAGCTTCCGTTAAAAGTGTTGCATTTAAGTTTAAACGCCACCACTAATTATCATTTTGAGATCTTATTCCTAATTTGGACTTTGAAATAGTAAAAATTGGGAAAGCATGTACCTCGTCGAAGGCTTCAAAAATATCAATGCTGGGCTGATGAATCGTGCACACAATAGTTCGTCCCGTTTCAGCCACATTCTTCACGGCTCTCATTACAATGGCCGCTGCTCTCGCGTCTAGTCCCGTCGTTGGTTCGTCCATGAATATTATCGACGGATTTGCCACCAATTCCACCGCCACCGTTAACCGTTTCCTCTGCTCCGTCGACAATCCACTCTCTCCGGCAACTCCTACAATCGAGTCCTTTATCTCCTCCAGCTCGATCGTCTCCAGAACTTGCTTCACGAATCTCTGCACGATATTCAAATTCCAGGTGATTTTGATTTCTTCGATTTCTTTCTATGTTTGATTTGAAGAATTAGGAGAGATTACGAGTTTGGTTTTAGGATCGATTTCTGGAACTAGACGAAGCCAAGCGGAGTAGATTAGGGATTCTTCGACTGTGATGTTTGGTGAATGTATATCTGTTTGTTCACAGTATCCTGACACTCTTGCGAATGTTTTTTGGTTTTTAGGGAATCCACTGATTCTGATGTCTCCTTCGATGTATCCACTTGTTTTTCTCCCCGCAAGAACGTCCAGGAGTGTGGTTTTTCCGGCTCCACTGATTCCCATCAATGCGGTTAGCACACCAGGCCTGAAAGCTCCAGTGATGTTTGAGAGAAGCTGCAGCTTTTTCTGACCTATCATCTCCTGAGATCAACAAAGATCCATGGAATAATGGTCATTTGCAGTTGAATCTGCTTATTAGTAAAAACCAAGAGTGAATAGAAGATTTTACCACAGCAGGGACGTCGACGTAATAGTTCAAGTCCTGAAATGTTATGGTGAGGGGCTTGAAAGGTAAGACCATCTTCCCTGTTGATACCATGAAAAGCATTAGAATGTCGTTTGGGTAAAATGGCGAACAAGGAGTTTCACCTGATTCGTTGTTTGTCTGTACTGGGGAATCTATTGGGTTGTTCTTCTTGACTGATGAATCTTTTGTTCCTTGAAGCTCAGAGAGCTTGTCTTCGGAAATCATGGCACGAGATGATGTGGGAGCTGTCATGAGTTATTACAAGCTGTTGTCAGTATGTGCTTTAGTTCGTGGCATTTTTTAGGATATTGCCAACTTACATTTTAAGAAACTTAGAGCTAGAGTATAGATTGTGTTGAAGATAACCGTGAGACCCAACAATGCAGATAATGAGACCCAGTACATGTAATCATCATAGTTCAGTCCTCGGCTTTGGAGTATGGTTCGCCCCAAGGTAATATTTGTGGCTTGTATCTACAAACATAACCAGAAAACTAATTAGTCTGGGAGGATGGTGAGAGACGGGATGATTAAAGAGTAAAGTAGGGGAAGAGAGAATCACTTGCTGCCACCGTGGAGCAAGAAACTCGTTTACAGAAAGCCCAATCTCGGCATAACTTATCGGATTTACCCAGAATCCCCACTTCAGCCACCCTGGCATATCGGCTGCAACAAACCAGAGTCTTGTATAAATGGAACTCTGGAACAAGATCAAAATGAAGATAGCCCAAAAGTCTTACTGTATGGGATCGCGAAACCGGCGAATACAAAGGTGATCAACATGGCAAAACTACCAGCTGTCATTGAAGCAACTCCTGTCTGAAAGACTGCAGCTATACACCGGAACATGGATATCGATGTGAAATGAACAGCAAAGAGCATAATGAAATGCCGGAAGAACCTGAACCATAATGATCATTAACTTCATATTACATTTGTTGGACATAGTCTGGTTTTGGATTTGAATAGTGAGCAAGCAAGAAGGGATGCTAAGTTCTCACCTGGAGGCTTCAGGAGTGTATCCGATGACATAGTAAGTGAGGCAGGTCCAAACGAGAGATTCAAAGAAGGAAAGAGGGACCTTTAATACAGTTGCAGGGATTGCATAAGCCCAAGCTGGATAGAAACGCAGTTGCTTCTGCTTGTAGAATACCGCAAGACGCCGAACAGTCATAGTCAGCTCAGGAACAGCATCAACGAGAAGTACAACAGTTGCAAAAAAGAGACAGCTCATGTACGAATTCCCATGAATGATATCAATGCTCATCCGTGCTCGAATAAACACAGTCATGGTGATGATTGCGGACAGAACCAGCTGCACAATAAAAAAGCACAAAGGGTTCTTCAGGACAAACACAATAACCTTGAAAGAAGACAAAAGGAGAGAGATATCTGCTGAAACGTACCTGAAACGTCTTGAAGAGGTAGACGAAATAATTCCTCTTCATAAGAAGAAACTCTCTTGACATACATGCTCTGAATAGTTCCCAGTTTGAAAGCGAATACACATTGAAGGAAAGAGAATCCTTGTGGGTTTTTGATCTATCATATGGCTTAGAGAGGGCTTCCTCAACCTTTCTTCCAACTTCTAAGTCCTTAAATCTCTTTGAAAACGTGTCTACTGAGACAAAGCTATAGGGTAGGTCCTGGTGCAGCCAGTACTGTCCTTGGTCTTTTCTGGATATAACCTGTAAAGCGAAACAACTTAAGACCATGGGATCAAAAGGTCAGTTCCAGGGAACAAAACGTTGGCTTTTTACCTCCTGAAGATAGTCTGCTACACCTTTCCTTTCTGGGCACCGGAATCCACATTCTTCAAAAAACTTCAAGACCTTGTCACGTGGACCGTGATACACAATTTTTCCTTCAGCCATCAACACAATATCGTCAAAGAGGTCATATGATTCCGGAGCAGGTTGAAGAAGGGAAACAAAGACAGTTGCATTTGTAATGTGAGCTAGCTGCTGGAGAGACTTGACAATCTGAAATGCAGTGGAGCTATCTAAGCCGTTTGTTATTTCGTCCATGAATAGAGCTTTTGTTGGACCAACGATCATCTCAGCTGCAAACACCGTCTTTTTAGATAATATGCCATGACTGTATTGCAGGATTCTTAGCTATGAACCAACCTGAGGTAAGACGCTTCTTTTGCCCCCCGGATATGCCTCTTCTCATTGCATCGCCAATCAGTGTTTCTGCACAAATGTCAAGCCCGAGGATCTGAAAATGCAATACAAGACATTATTAAGAAGCAAGTGAAGAAGTATCAGAAAGCTTAACGGTTATATAGAAACTACCTTTAATATGTAATCAGTTTGCAGACTTCTCTTAACTCCTTTAACTGATATTGCCTGCATAATGGGTTACAAAGTATTATAATCAACCACATTCAATATGCGTAAAGATCAGTTTCGATATAAGCTTCAGGAGTGCACCTTCATGTAAGCATCTACTTCTGGGTCAGGAATGATTCCAGCATCTCTTTCTCTTTTACTGACCTCCGTCATAATATCTGTTTCAGTAGAGAGATATGCTAGTCACGGAAAACTGCTTAGATGCTTCAGAAAAACTTGTGAAGAAAATCTACCTGTTCGGCTACTGACACCTTGACAACGAGCTGAGAAGTCAATTGTCTCCCTCACTGTCATCTCCGCAATGTGCAAATCGTATTGGCTTATATACGCAGAGGTTTTCTGAGGAACAAACTCGTTCAATCTGTATCCATTGTAGGAGATTTCACCAGAACACTGTGAAGAAAGAAAGGAAAAAAAGAGACAAAGCCTTAAGATTCACACATCTGCAGCAAACGAATCAGACTTGGACAAAATTTGAAACCTTTAGATTTTTCTCCAAGTTTCCAGACAAAGCCTTAAGCAGAGTAGTTTTTCCACATCCAGGAGGACCAAGCAACATTGTTAACCTTTGAGCAACAATAAGAGACATTAGATAGAGCATAAAGCTTGGATCAAAAGAGGACTCCAAATGCAACTAACCTTCCCGGGTTAATGATTCCACTAACATCACTTAGTATGTTTATCTTGGCTTCACGTGTTCTTACACCACTAATCCTCACCAGATCCTGAAGAAAAAATAGTAGAACTGAGCCCTGGCTATTACTAACTTGCAATCTGCATTATGTTCGTAAATATACTTACCAAGAAAACGCGCTTCGTGGAGTTCCATAGAGTTGGAAGAGCCTTCCCTTCAACGACCTCACACTCTGCTTCAACACCTAAATGCTCATACCTCACCTCTATGCTTGGAAGCTCCACACCGACCCTGCAAGTTTTCAAGGTCAGACTTGCTTGAAGAAAAAGGTTTTTATATATTTCTCATATTATACCTGTCGATTCTTCTTCTCATTTTCTTGAGAAGCTTAAGATTATCATTCTCAATGTGTTTTATCAGCTTCTCAATCATCAGATGACGTTCCATGGCTCCAAGCTTGGCGACATCAACGACCCTTTTCCCTTTCTCCACACCCTCGCCTTCTTCGTCGACCAGAGAAGATCGCAGCCGTTTAAAAGTAGGCAACCTCTGGATCTCAGCCCATTGCAGAGCATACTCTGCCTCATCCTCATGACCATTTCTTGAAGAGTTGCTCCTGAAACTCGATCCCATCTCTGCAAGCTCCAGTCGCAGTTCTGCTCCACCCATCTGGTTCTCTGATGGGATGCTCAGAGATCAATCGTGAGTTATGCAGTCTTCTTCTTCTTCTTATGTATATGTATGTATCTATCAGTTAATGAGTTTTTCAAATTTAGAACAGTAAGGTTTGGTATGGCTAAAAGTCGCATTAAAAAAATGTGATGGTAAAAGGTATATAATACGTCACAATCTTACTCAAAGAATTGTTACATGCTAACTATCTTTATTTTCCACATCACAACTTTGTGTTGTTTAGGACTTTTTCAGTTTGTTTTTACAAATTAAAGTTGAACATATAAACTTAAAAGAAAACTAGTGGTTAACATAATGAAATGGTTAAAGATTTTTTTAAATACTGATGATTAAAGAGATTAAACAATACATAGCAATACCAAAAAAAATTGAATATAATTTTTTTTTTTGAAATTAAAAAAAAAAAAAAAAAAAAATTTAAAA
>OVAP01001024.1:0-27269 GCA_900406295.1 Aurinia saxatilis
ACCTAAGCAAAATTCACTTAAACTACTTGTGAAATAATAAGAAGAGAGATTATATGCATGAAAGACTTATGTTTCCAAATTCTTCTTATTTTTTAATAGAGGTTTTTAGATAATAGTGGTATTAAAAAAATTTAGAAGGAAGGGGAAAAGTGGGTACGGCGGTGGATTCTGTCTCTCGCCCGCAAAGCAAAAGCATCGCACCGACCATTCATATCTCAGATCTCTCTGCCTCTCCGACAATATGGAGGATATTTCGATGATACAGGAAGACATCTCCGATAAGTTTCTTTGCTGCGTCTGCCTGTAAGCGTTTCTATTGCACTTTTGCTTCATGTCTTGAATTAAATGGGATCAGTGCATTATTTGTCTTCGACCTACTCATGAGACGATATCGGGAATTGTGGATTCCTAGTCTTGTTTTGTAATTGATGTCGTTGTCTTACGATTGTGTATTTCCTCCCATCCGAATCAATCCAATTAAATGATCAACAGTAATCCTTTTCGAATTCATTGGTTGGATTCTGTCCATGCATATCATCATTTCTTGCATCGTTATGTTGTTCACTAATCGTTGGAAATAAACTTTGTACAGGGAACTTCTTTACAAACCAATTGTGCTATGTAAGTCTCAAGACCATGTCCACCATTTCTCGCTTCTGTTTTGTTTTGGTAATTTAGTTCCTAAAAGTGCTTTTGCATTTCAATGCAGCATGCGGCCATCTATCGTGTTTCTGGTGCGTTCATAAGTCCATGAATGGCCTGCGTGAGTCCCATTGTCCCATTTGTAGGGACCCTTATGTTCACTTTCCGTCCGTCTGTCAAAAGCTTCATTTCCTGCTAAAGAAGATATACCCACTTGCTCATAAGAAGAGAGAAGAACAAGTTCTAGGTTAGTTCTTTCTTACATTCCTCTGCACTCTTGGGTTTTATGAAGTTAACCCTATATAATTTTATATTTTTGGTGTAAGTTTGGTTGGTTATATTTTCTCAATGTCGTGTTTCAGAGGAAGAACAAGAACAAGATTGTTTCTCTCCTCAGATTGATGTTGTTTTGGAAGAACCAAACGCTAAGGATGAATCTGGACGTACTGGAATTTCTCTAGACGTCTCTGGTGAGTCTAACACAAATGACATCTTCTTTTGGCGCTAAGTTTTAAGCTTTCTCTTTCTAATAAACTGGTTTGTGCTTGGTATTTTCTGTATGCTCAGCTGTAGCAAATTCATTATCTAGTTCGTCAAGTAAAGTTGACAATCCATGTATCCCCAGCAATGAAGAACCCATAGACGCGAAAACCCTGAATCTTCCTGAGAATGAATTACCTAAAAATGACAAAGTCAGTAAGCAACTGTCACAAGATGATTTGCTCTGTTCAGCATGTACAAATCTGCTCGTACGACCCGTAGTACTCAATTGCGGACATGGTATAATCTTTATACTTTCTCTTTTCAGCTGCTTGAGAATTTTCTTATTTGCTAATTGCCTGTTTAATCCTTTTCCAGTGTATTGCGAAGGATGTGTAGTAGATATGGCTGAAGAAGGCAAAAAAATCAAATGTCAGGAGTGTCATGTTTGTGATCCAAGGGGATTTCCGAAAGTTTGTTTGGTCCTTGAGCAGTTTTTGGAAGAAAATTTCCCTCAAGAGTACATCTCAAGAAGAAGTGGGATTCAAAAAAGACTTGCTCATAATATCAAAGGAAGTAAGTCCTACATCCATGCCTTTTTTTTTATCCTCCAGGAGTATGTATATCTTGAACCAGTTTGTAACTATTGGTGTATGTGTCTTCGTGCTCCCAAAGCTTAGTTTTTGTTGTTACAAATGAATACGTTAGGAATCTTTGACCCATCTGGACAAAGAGACTCATAGTTTGTTATTGTTTTGTCCTGGTATCTAGATTTCCAAAGCTATCACAAAGAAGGCCCATCCTTATCAGACAACGGCAACGAGCTTCCCTGGTGGGCAAACCCTGGATCTAATGTTCACATCGGAGCTGGCTGTGATTCTTGCGGAGTCAGTGCATCAACTAAACTGTCTTTTAGCAGTAAAACCAAAATATATGAAGGATCTAAACCATAATGCAACATCAATGTGATTTTGCAGGTGTATCCAATCATAGGGGATCGATACAGATGCAAAGACTGCAAGGAGGAAATTGGTTATGACCTTTGCAAAGACTGTTACGAGACTCGTTCAAAAGTTCCAGGGAGGTTCAACCAGCAACACACTCCAGACCACCGGTTTGAGCGAGCGGATGTCCGTCAGCTTCTGATCAATTTCAATTCTATTGGTTTTCTTCTAGGCCCGATGGTTAACACAGCAGATGAAGGCGTGGCTACAGATGATCATGATGAGAGCGAGGAAGGTCGTGATTCTAATGAGTCATCTTCAAACTCAGCATAAAATAGCAAGGCATAGTGTGTACTGTTGTCGATAGCAAATGAGCATTTGCGTTTGTGTTTACAATTTGTTGTATATTTCTTTCAGTTATTTGATTTTAACAAATTCTAAAAACAACTGGAATTTATATAACCTAAAATGTGTTCGAATCTCTGTGGCTTGACACAAATATCTAGTTACAGGCTCACATATATAGAACTTTGTAATAGGGAAAAGGGTTGACTGCAAAGATAGATATGTATTATACGGTATTTGTTTCTTTGTTTTACGGTATAAAATTGAACTGATCATTAATCAGATCATTAGCGATTTAAAATCACGTTTAGTGATTAATTAATTATTTTCAAAAACAAATAAAAATTGATAATATATAACTAAAACTTATACACCACCAACTTTTTTGCTCTTTGATTTACATCACGAACTATTTTTTTCTTTAATAATATAACACTCAACGAACTCTTGGTGGCTCGAGCTTTGAGAACCAACTGGATTATCAATCATCTGTCTTTGATTTGCGTACTTCATCACCATCATTTGTATATATGAACATATCATTCAACACTAAAGATGTCTCTTCAATTTTTCAAATTGAATATTTGAATCCCTAGCCTGTCTCCGCACAATGGTGACTTCTCTTCATTTCAGTTGGTTCCAGAGGTTAACAAGTCTGTTGACGAAGACACAAATATCTTTTACCGATCATCTCCTAGCATTTCAAAAAATTGTTTGTTAGATTCTAAGCCCTGAGAATCTGATGAAGAAAGCGCGAGTAAAATCGTATCAAACTTACATCAAGACTTAGGAGAGAGAAGTGGACATGGCGAGATTATTTATTTGTGTTTCATTTCTTGATCTTTTATGTTTTGACTATAGATCATCATCAACCCATATCTTAAAAAATAGAACGAGTACAAGAACAAGAATAGGTTACAAGACAATTTCATAGGTCATCCGGGATTAGCCACCAAACAATTTAAAACCCGGTCTAAGTAATGAAGCAAACTTAAACACTCTTCAGAAGAAAACGCAAAATCAATCCGCCGAGTACTTATATCAAATCTCTTTCTTTTATTTTCGTTCATCATTTGCATTAATCACAAATCATTAGCCTCATGAGACCAAACTAACAAAAAACAAATTATTTCACTCTTAAACTAGTTATAATTGATGATGGTGAGGTGAAAGATAAAATCGGTGTGTCTCTTAATGATCATAAAAGGAAAAATGTAGTTTGTACATTCCATTAGAATCACAATTTTGCTATGTTGTTGAGATGTAGCATCTGAAAAAACTAATGGAAGTGTGTAATTTTTAGTATTATCATAGACTACCGTAGTTTGTGACGTAAAACAAAGAAAAAAAAAGTTCAAGGTGTCTCAGTTTTAGTCACTATAGTACATGTCTATTTACAAAGTCTACCCATTATTAATTTTAGTAATCTGTTTTTTATATGGGGTTTAATCACATATACCCATTTTTATACCATTAATCACATATATCCACTTTCCTTCTTTTTAATTATTTTTCTTGTTAGAAGTGTAAAATATTCCTATTTAAATATTAACGATTTATGGGGTTTTAATGTTTAGGATCTAGGGTTTAGGGTTTTAAAACCCTAAACTCTAAAATCCTAAACCCTAAAAAGTCTTTCCATCCCCCATTTAAAATATAAACCCTAAATTCTAACAATTAAACCATAATAGTTATTAAAAATTAAACCCTAAATTTATAAGAGTTTAACCCTAAATCCTAAACCCTAAGTAAATCATAAACTTTATAGTTTTACTAAATCCTAAATCCTAAAATCCTAAACCCTGGCAAATATATCATTTATAATGAAAAATAGCTTTGATAAATGAAGGGTGTACTCTAGCGAATAAAGTTGTTTCATTTGATCATATGTAAAGTATAAATAAAGTTTGTGTACCAAAATCATAGAGTTAAATAATTAATGTCGTAAAATAAAAAGGTAAAAAATTTTAGGATGAAACAACTTTATTCGCTATAGTACAAGTCTATCTACGCAGTCAATCCTAGGAAAAAAGAATTCATTCTACCTTTCTGAAAAAGATATTAGAAAACACACTAATTATGAAGATTTTATTACTGTTTGTTTTGGCGGGTTATTTTACACGTTCTGGGAAAGTTGAAAAGTTTTCAGAATCTTGTGGTGGCAATGATATACAGGCTATATAGCACAGCCCAATCGTTACATAACATATCCAGCTATCCAGCATTGCTTGTGGTGCCAATGATATACAGGCTATACAGCATTGCTTTTAAAAAGAAAAACACAAGTATGCTTAGTGAAGACAATGACAGCATACTTGCTACTAGGCATACTTGTGTTTTTCTTTTAAAAAGCATTATAATTTTTGCTAATCCCCCTCCCCAACCCAAAAAATGATAATAGATTTTTCAGTTGTTTACATTTTGTATTAAAAAAAAGTTGAGATTGATCTCATCAAAATCACAATGCGTAGTTATTCCATATCTAAAGAAATAATTATGAAAGAACCTATCATAGTTTCAATTTGGAAAAAAATCTTAAAAGTTTTAAAAGGAACAAAATCATAATAATTCAGGAAAACCAACCCAAATTACATTATTAATTGGGAAAGATTAACATAGAAATAAGTACCCTGGAAGTTGAACTTATTTGTGTGGAATGTCATTGTCTCTAGTTTAGTAAATTCGAAAATTAAAGGAATAATTGTATAACTTTTTGTGTACTATCAATGTATCCAAACACTTCTAATTCATCTGGTCCCATTTAAATAAAATGATCAGTTCTGTAAAAAATCATATAACCCATCCGATTCATTTCCCAAATCGATTTATTAAATCCTATAACCAATTTAGTTTTAATTACATACCAATAAGACTGAATCGATTCCTCTCATTCCAACCAAATAATTCAGTAATTAACCCATGATTGCATATTATACGAATCAAACAATATGTTATATGGTTTAGTGCATAATCATATTTGGTATGTATTATACGAGCGTAAAACTACTATATTGTATTTGAATTTTGATGTGTCAATCAATATTGTACATTTTGACATACCAATCAATATAACCATACATTATACAATTTCGTTCGATTTGTATTTTCAGTCAATATAACCATGCTCTAAACCGTATAACATTGCACTAATCGTGGTTAAGTGTATATATATTGTTTGATATATTAATATTTGGACCATATCTATAATATTAATTCAAAATAATTCGCAAAATATTTAACACACGTTTGTTCACTATGTTTCGGGGATTATGATTGCGATTAACCTACTATAACAAGATTCGTACCAATGTGATTTTACGAATCTTACATGAAACATACCACACATTCATTTTAATCACAATTACTTAAAAAAAAATAATCTCTATGAATCTCACCTTGCCTGGAATGACTGGTCTCTTCTTTCAACATTTTTGGGAGATTGTTGGTAATCAAATGACAAATGAAGTTCAAAGGTTCTTTATAACAGGTTGCTTTCCTGCTGAATGGAACTACACACAAATCTGCTTGATTCCGAAAGTAGTAAATGCTTGCATGATAAAGGACCTTAGACCCATCAGTCTATGCTCTGTGTTGTAAAAAACCATCTCCAAAATCATGGTCACACGATTACAGCCATTCCTCAACAGACTTGTGTCTCCATCTCAATCGGCTTTTGTAGAAGAGAGACTAATCTCTGATAACATACTCATCGCTCATGAAGTTGTCCACAGTTTAAAGTCACACGTTAAAGTCTCCTCAGAATTTCTGGCCATTAAATCAGATATGTCAAAAGCCTTTGATAGAGTTGAGTGGAACTACTTAAGGGCTTTGTTGTCGGCTTTGGGGTTCCATTGCAAGTGGATAAAATGGATTATGTATTGTGTATCTACTGTCACTTACACGATGTTGTTGAATGAACAAACCTTTGGTATGATTGTGCCAGAGAGAGGTCTCAGACAAGGAGACCCTCTCTCACCCTTTCTATTTGTCCTATGTACTGAAGGACTATCACACCTGCTAAACAGAGTTGCACAAGATCAAAGGATCACAGGTCTTCAATTCTCCACTTCAGGGCCAGAAATCCACCATCTGCTATTTGCAGATGACACCCTCTTTGTTTGCAAAGCAGATTTGAAGCAATGTATGGAGCTCAAAACAATTCTACATATTTATGAGCAAGCAACAGGCCAGAGCATGAATGTACAGAAATCTTCCCTCACTTTTGGGAAACGGATTGGCCATGACTTAAGAGTGCAAATACAAACGCTTATGGGAATTTATAATGAAGGTGGTGCAGGCACATACTTGGGGTGCCTGAATGCTTCTCTGGCTCAAAGATTGAAATGTTGAACTATATAAAGATCAAGTTGAAGTCAAAGACCTCGGGATGGCATGCTAGAAGCCTCTCACAAGGGGGAAAGGAAATCTTAGTGAAAACAGTGGCCATGGCTATGCCAGTTTATGCCATCACTTGTTTCCAAATGCCTAAGACTACTTGTGCCAATCTGACTAGTGCCATTGCAGATTTCTGGTGGGATGCGGATGAGAACAAGAAGAAAATCCACTGGGTCTCTTATGAGAAACTATGTCTATCCAAAGAGATGGGAGGCTTAGGTTTCAGGGATATCGAAAGCTTCAATCAAGCGTTCTTGGCCAAACAGTCTTGGAGACTCTTAACACAACTAGATTGTATGCTAGCTAAATTCCTCCAAAGTAGATATTATGAAGATGGTGATTTCCTAAAGGCAACAAAGGGATCCAGAGCATCTTTTGGATGGACGAGCATTCTACACGGGAGGCAACTGCTATCTCAAGGACTTGAAAGACAAATTGGAGATGGAAGTTCTACCAAAGTTTACTTAGACCCCTGGATCATGGATGGGATTCTGAGGTGCCCCTGGATGAAATCAACCAACACCAATATCTCTCTCAAAGTGTCAGACCTGTTGGATTTTGAAAGGAGAACTTGGGACAGGGAGATACTTAATGAGCTATTCTACCCAGGAGATGTGGAGATCATTGTCAAAATCAAGCCGGTTGTATCAAAACCAGATTTCTGGACTTGGAAATTCAACAAACATGGGGCATACTCGGTCAAGTCAGGTACTTGGTTAACCACACAACTCAAGTTTAAAGACAACATTACTCAAGCGTCAATGCTACCTTCAGTGAATGGGATATCTGAAGCAATCTGGAAGGTCAAACCTCCAAGGAAAATACAAAATTTCATGTGGAAAGCTGTGAATGGAGCTCTGCCGGTTCTAGACAGGTTATACACAAGGAAGGTGAGAGTGGAGCAAGTATGTCAATTCTGTGGTATGGAAGGTGAATCAATAAACCACATGCTATTCACATGCTCCCTTGCAAGACAAATATGGGCTTTACACGGCTTCCCTCAACCCAAATAAGGTTTTCACCCCTCTTCCGCTTTTGTCAATTTCAACTACCTGCTGCAGTCACAACAGAACACTCTCATCCCTCTGGAAACAAAGAGAAGCTTCCCATGGGTAACATGGCTAATTTGGAAGAACAGAAACAGTCTTTTCATTGAAGGGAAGCACTTCTCCACCATCGAAACTGTTGCCAAAATCAGAGACGACTCAATCCTTTGGTTTATGGCACAAACTTTGGAATCAAATGAAGCTAAAAAGGATGAACATAAATCTCAAGTCCATACTAAAAAATGGCGTCCGCCCCCAAAACCTTGGTTGAAGTGCAACATTGGGTCTTCTTAATCAAAGAAAAAGAAATTAGCAGGAGGTTCTTGGGTCTTGAGAGATGATAAGGGCAGAACCATCCTACATAGCCGACGAGCTTTTAGTGGCATAGAAAGTAAAGAGGAATGTGACTTTCAGATCATTATATGGGCTATCGAGAGTATGTTTAGTCTGCATAAGGAGAAAGTTATCTTTGCTTCAGAACTTGGTGAACTTTTTGGAGAAGTGTTAAAGCCTAAGTCTCGGCCCTCGTTTGGGTTCCAAGCAGGCGAAATTATTCATAATTTGCTGGGAATGGATGAATGGAGACTAGAAGTGGAGTCAATGGCCACGAACAGAGGAGCAAGCCTAATTGCTAAGAGTGTCACAACTGAAGATCGAGTACAATCTTATGTTGCTCGAGGCTTTCCCGAATGGCTCAGAGAGACTTTCAGTGGGGAAGAATCAACAACTCCTTAATGGAACCCGTGTACTGGCTTTAGAAATTGTTCTTTGCTGGCTCTGACTTAGCTTAAAGTTACTGTTCTTCTCTTTTGCTTAGCATCATTTTTTTATGTAAAACTCTTAATATTTGGCGTAATATTCAACAGACGACAAAAAAAAAAAAGAATCTCACCTTGCCACAAAAGAGACAGACCTAATTTTCTTTCTACCAAAGCGCTCTCTTTCTCAACTCCCCTTGGTTTTCAGATCTGACTGGCGGTGTGTGGCTCCGTTAGCACTGCCGCCGGTCCCCCCCCCCTTTTTCTTTCAGTTTTTCTTAGGTTCTTGCTTTGTATTTCTAGTTTTTGTAAGACCTGGCTAGTTCTAGTCTGGATCTCAGGCGTTAAGAGGGGATGTGCTGGGGAAGAGGTGGTGTCAGGTCCTGCCTCAAGAGCTTAACGGTGGTCTTCACCACCAGGAGCGTGGTCTCCGTTCCCTTCCTCTTCTTGACATGTGTTCTGGCGTTTTGAGAAGTGGAACCTGCCCTTGCTCGCTGCTGCTCTGGCTCGGGATTTTAGAAGCTCTTCTTCTTCTCTTGGAGCTCTTCCTTGTTTTTCAGTCTTCCTCGACTTTGGATGGTGAGGGATCTAAGCATGGCTGCCTTGTAAGTCTCGTTATCTGGTTCTAATTCTTCACTCGTCTACTTTATTACTGTTGTTACCAAAATCTTCCGATCTCCCGCCATTCCTCTTGGTTTGGTGTGACTAGTTAGATTAGGAGTCGCTCCTTGTTACTACTTAACAGATTGATCAAGTTCTGCCCCACTTAGGCTTCTACTTAGGCGTTTAAGAAAGTTGTAGCTTTGTCCTTCAACTACACCTTTTCTGGGAGAAGGTTAAGAATAGTTGTCTTCTTAAGCCATATCTCTCAAGATTAGAAGTTGGTTTGATTCTCCGAGGTAGCATTTATCCACTATAGGAGGACCCAAGTGTCGGGTATTGGTGATTCAGTGTTGGGGTAAGCTGGTGCAGAAATTGTTCTTGGTTCAAGGCTTTTTGATGGTTCGTGTGGTCTCTGGCAGGTTGCTAACGAGCTCATTTTGCTGGTTTGCGGTTTGTGTTCGTTTGGAGCGTTCTGGTTTGTTCATGTGCCCTGGTAATCTAGCGTGCAGCTCGGTCCTGGTTTCTTGCCACACACTGATTCCGGCTTAGCTTCAGAGTCTACTGGTGTCCTTTGGAGTGTCAGTGGAAGAGCTTTGGTTTAGCTTCACAGCTTGTGTGTGTAGATTTTTCTTAACATCCTTTGTCTTGAGGTGTTTGTAGTTTTATTTGTACTAGTAGTTTGTTTCAGTTTTACTCATCGGGTTTCGATTGTAGGTGTTTCTAGTTTCTTAAGAAATGTGGAGAGACTTTGAGATCTACCACCTTTGTACTTTGGAACGGTATATAACACTTCCGGCTAAGAACTTTGGAGGGGGTTCATTCCCTTTGTGTAACACCTCTTTATGATCAATATAATCCACCAGATGACCAAAAAAAAGAATCTCACCTTGCCAAAATATATTACTTGTTTGTTATCATTGAAGTATTTTTTTTTCAAATTTGTTCCAGAATTTTGTTAGATTTAACATATTGTGTTGCATCGTAATCCACTATCTATAAGTATCCCGAATGTTTATTCTCATTCAAACACATTACATCTAATTAAAAATAGTATCCTCAAATCCATCACATCCAATTCTTTAAAAAGATATGGTCGCTCCTATTATCACTAGTCTTGCCTCTGTCAAGCCATTTAAACAAAGTTGGTGTTTCCAAGCGCTTCATTCATAAAAGCAGTACATGAAGAACATTGGAGAAACATTTAAGATGATATTTGTTGATGCTGAGGTGAGTTATATCATATGCAAATTTTGTGTGCTATGTCGTGATATGCAAGTTCGTTTATTTGTATCGTTATAGTTTTGTTCCATGTGTCTTATTGTTTGCCGATGTTCACTGTTTTATTTTTATTTTTAAACTCTGTAGGGAACGAAGATACATCCATCTGTGAAGAAAACATTGGTGACACGAATGCTTCATGTTGGCGAGTGGAGATATATTTTAAGAAAAAAAATCTTATTGACTCAAGTCGGTGGTCAGTATCATCCTACTAAATATCATTTGAAGATGAATTCATCACATATACAATGTTAGCTGTTCTACTTTGCCATCATGTAATCAGTTTCATCATCTGACCGCCTTTCAAGATGTGTTTGGTGGCACTCTCAGTGTGAGCTGTTTGATTGGTTAATGAATCCGAATTATACGTAATTATATATTCTTTTATTATTCATCATAATTTAGTCCTTACATATGTTTTTTAAATCACCATATATCTTCGGAAAAGTTAACAATGTTGGTGAGACGCAAACCACAACCGTTGCAAACAAACTAACCAAAAAGCTCAAGTTTGAGCTTCAGGACAAAGAGTAAGTTTCTATGTGACGATTATTTGAGGGGCCTTATTTCTTCTATTGTGATAATTTATAGCATGTTGTGTATATTTAGTTATGAGCGCATGCCATGTATCATGGTTTGCTGAAATCTGAAGACATGCCATGTCATGACAAATCTGAAGAGATTGTGTTTTGCTTACTTTGATTTGCCAAAATTCATGTTTTCCAAGGTATAGGAAATATTCAACTATCATTGGGTGTCATGAAAAATCTGAAGAGATTGTGCTTTGCTTACTTCGATTTGTCAAAATTCATGTTTTGCAAGGTATAGGATATATTCAACTATTATTGTGTTTTATATACACACGTGTGGATAATTATTCTTTATATTTTACTTGAGTATTACATACTCATAATGTAGGTGAACGGTCAATAACGAATGCTTTTGATGCTTCCGCCAGTTTTGTTCAACATGCTAGTAGTGACTTTGAAGACTTCAAAGCGATGTAACTTGGTTATTGTATTCTAAATTTTGTTCCATCACATAATGGTCTCTGAATTTCTGATTTTTCAAATTGTACTATCTTTTACGTCAACATCAAAATTCACATATCATATCTGATATGTAATCGTAGATATTAATATTTCATAGTACAAAATGTTTGTCATTTCCGATGAATGATTAGGCTCCTTGCTGATGGGCCATGCCTAACTATTATGGAAACACGAATTACAAGTGATTGTGAAGCCTCCAAAGGGAGAGTTCTGGAACCAATTTGAAACTCGTACGATTAGAGAATTGATGGATTCGTATGATGTATATTTCTGAATTTATAAATCGGTGACACTATCTATAAACCAATAGTGTATGATTGTTCGCTGTAGATTGGAAGGTGCAAAATTAATTGTACCATCATTGGCAGCAATACCGAGTGGGCGCAATTTTATGTAAATTGTTGTAAGTGCAACAATAAGGTTATCTCCCTTAGCAAAAAGGAAACCGACAAGACTAAAAAGAGTCTTTCTGGTATGGAACATGCAAAGTGAAAACATCATATGTCGAACCAAAGTAAAATTCATTTCATTATCATCAGTTTTCTATTATCATTAGTTTTCAAATATAACAATCTGACGTACGTTTGACTCTGGTGCATGTATAGATTTAATGTTCGAGTGAAGGAGGCAGAATCCATCTCTTCGACTATGTTGTTGAGAAAGTGTTAAACATAAATGTTGATGACATACAAAAGGATGCTTCGATGATGTATTTATTTTTACATAACAAAACGTTTCAGTCTATAGTTTTGGTATTATGTCACTTACATATCTCTATTACCACTATGTAGATTGATGATCCAGAGAATTGTGTGAGCGAGCATTTACACAACCAAATTTGTCTATGAAACCTTTAAAGATCGTCAAATCTCTATGTATGAATCACTCAAAACTGAAAGAAAGAAAAAAAATGGAATTGAAGGTATGTGCTTTATTAATTAAAGATTTGAATTCCCAAGTTACAAGTTGCTAAAGACTCAAGAGATTCGAGAAGTAAGAGATGTAGTATGACCAAAAACTAGCGATTATATTTATACCCCTACCTAAATCGCCTTAAGAATACGGCTTTTCCTGTTCGTCATGGGACGCCTGTCGTTTTCTTGTCGCTAGATTCTAAGACACTTTCCATTTCGTCGATAATTTTTTAGATAACTTCCATTTCTCCGATATGCTCTGAAAAGGTTTCCTTTTCCTCGAGAGATAAAGGAAAACTTCCTTTTTTGTAGTACCATCCTTGAATCTTCTAGTTTGTCCGTGCATGATCATCATCGAAGGGCTTTGCTTGGCTCGAAAGACGGAGATCGGCCCGTAACGGAACTATTGGGTTGTCTAGCTGTTTAGGATATTTCATCGGACTTGTAGTATTCTCAGCTAATCCTACGGGTCTCACTATCCATTGATACGAGTTAAGAATACTTCACGGATCGCGCGTTCTCCTTAGAACTAAGTCATTTGACCTGCCGCGGCCATGGAATGATATCAATATGTTGATTTGCGACTCACAATGCATCACGGGTTGTGGAGTGGCTTATCAAGAGCAATGTGCGACCCATGAAGATTCCACGGGAACATACTTGTAATTCCAATGTGCAACCCGTGAAGCTTCCACAAGGCGAGGAACACGTTTGAGAGAGCAATGTGCGATCTGTGAGACTTCTCCAGGTCGTGGAACATGCTCGTAATAGCAATGAGTTACCCGTGAAGCTTTGACGCATCACGATTCATGTACGCAATGTCAATGTACGACCCATGAAGCTTCGACGGGTCGCGAAACATGTTCACAATGTCAATATGCGACCCGTTAAGTGTTCACGGGTTGCGGAACATGTTTCGAGAGCAATGTGCGACCCATAATTTATGCGGGGCGCGGAACACATTCATGAACGCAATGTGCAACCAGGGAGACATACTAGTCGTGGACCCCATGAAGCTTCGACGGGTCGCAAAACATGTTCACAAAGTCGATGTGCAACCGGTGAAGCTTTGACAGGTCGCAAAACATGTTTGCAATGTCAATGTGCGACCCGTGAAGTGTACATGGGTCGTCGGACACGTTTCAAGACCAATGTTCGACCCGTGAAAGCTTCACGGGTCGTGAAACATGCTCGTAATAAGAATGTGCAACCCGTGAAGCTTCGACGGGTTACGCAACTTCGGGTCACGAAACATGTTCACAATATCAATGTGCGACCCATGAAGTGTCTACGGGCCGCGGAACATGTTACGAGAACAATGTGCGACCCATAAAGCTTCCACAGGTCATGGAACATGTTCAAGAGCGCAATGTGCGACCCGTGAAGCTTGAAGGGTCATGAAACATGTTCGCAATGTCAGTGTGCGACCCTTGAAGTGCCCATGGGTCTCGGAACACGTTTCGAGAGCAATGTGTGACCCATGAAGCTTCCACAGGTGGCAGAACATGATCGTAATAGCAATGTGCAACCCGTGTAGCTTCGACGGGTCGCAAAACATGTTCACAATGTCAATGTGTGACCGTGAAGTGTCCACGGATCACGGAACACGTTTCGAGAGCAATATGCGACTCGTGAAGCTTCCACTGCTCGTGGAACATGCTCATCATAGCAATGTGCGAACATGTGTAGCTTCGACCGTCACTAAACATGTTTGTAATGTCAATGTGCGACCCGTGAAGTGTCCACGGGTCGTGGAACACGTTTTGAGAGCAATGTGCGGCTCATTAAACTTCCATGTATCGCGGAACATGCTTCCATGTATCGCGGAAAAGCAATATGCGAACCGTGAAGCTTCGACGGGTCGCAAAACATGTTCGTAATGTCAATGTGTGATCTGTAGAGTCATCATGGGTCGCGGGAAGAATTCTTGTATGAATTTGAACCCTTGTTGGTTCAATTTCATGTTCGTGTGATCAAATTTACGAGAATTCATAAGCCGAAATAATATTTCGATGTCTCGAATGATAGTTACGATTTGTTGTAAAGCCCATCGGTTGTGATTACTCGTTGACCACGAGTAATCTATCTTGCGATCATTGATTGATGGGATCAATATCCTACTCATAACTTATATTAGTATTTTGTGAAAAACACTTAAACGTTTCAAGTTATCAATCTTCGGGGGTGAAATCCAACCCCCACAGTTAACCCCCCAACTATGCATTGCTTGTTTGGCTATGGATAGTTCGAGTGTATCTTGAAGATTGATGCATGGTAATATGCCATAGGAGGTGTTCGATCGTGGTTACACTTCTTTTTCGGAGACGAGAATGTATCATGCGGGTTGTGATCTTGAATCTTGCAACGATTTTTGTGCTTCTGATCACGAAATGATGAGTTTCCCTGGTCCGTTATCCAAGGAAACTATTGAAATTTTACCACAAAAATTGTGTATAAGTAAGGATGCCTCACCTTCCTCACTTTTAGCATTCATTATTGGAGTTTCTTAGGAGTTCTCAGAAGTTTTTCAGGTTACTCTTTGTTCTTTCTCTGTCAATGTGTGACCCGTGAAGCTTCGACGGGTCGTGAAACATGTTCGCAATGTCAATGTGTGACCGTGAAGTGTCCACGGTCGCGGAACACATTCCATGAGACTTCTATGGGCCACGGAACACATTCGTGAAGGAAATGTGTTACCCGTGAGAATTCTACGGGTCGCGGAACATGCTGGTAATAACAATGTGCGACCCATAAAGCTTCCATGGGTCCTGGAACATGTTATCAATGTCAATGTGTGACCCGTGAAGCTTCGATGGGTCGTGAAACATGTTCGCAATGTCAGTGTGCGACCCGTGGACACTCCACGGGTCAGGGAACAAGTTTCGAGAGAAATGTGTGACCCGTCAAGCTTCCACGGGTCACGGAACATGCTTGTAATAGAAATGTGTGAGCCGTAAAGTTTTGATGGGTCGTGAAACATGTTCACAATGTCGATGTACGACCCGTGAAGTGTCTACGGTTGCAGAACATATTCGAGGGCAATATGCGACTCATGGAAGCTTCACGGGTCATGGAACATGTTCGAGAGAGCAATGTGCGACCTGGGAGACTTCCACAGGTCACGGCACACACTCGTAAAGGCAATGTGCAATTCGTGAGACTTCTACGGGCCGCAGAACATTTTCGAGAGAGCAATGTGCGACTCGTGAAGCTTCGACGGGTCGCAAAACAAGGTCGTAATGTAAATGTGTGACATGTTGAAGTGTCCACGGGTCGCGAAACACGTTTCGAGATCAATGTGCAACCCGTGAAGTTCCCATGGATCGCGGCAATGTGCGACCCGTGAAGCTTCGATGGGTCGTGAAACATGTTTGCAATGTCAATGCGCGTACCGTGAAGCTTTGACAGTTCGCGAAACATGTTCGCAATGTCAATGTGCGACCCGTGAAGTATCCACGGATCGCGGAACACGTTTCGAGAGCAATGTGCAACCCTTGAAGCTTTGACGGGTCGTGAAACATGTTCGCAATATCAATGTGCGACCCGTAGATTCATCATGGGTCGTCAAATGAATTCTCGTTTGAAATCGTGTTATTGTGATCAAACCTGCGAGAATTCATAAGCCGAAATGATCTTTCGATGCCTCAATTGATAGTTACAATTGTATTGGAAAATAATTTCAGTTTGGCTTGGTTATCGAAAACGGTATTTTTTTGGGGTAAAACGGCACATTTAAGGTTATGAAAGTCTTGGAATATCAGTTATCACCAAAACCGACGAGCTTCCTGGGTCATAAGCAAACATGGACGACTGTACGATTGACTCTAGTGACCATGTATACTATTCATCCCTATTTATTAAATTATTGATATCTTATCGTATTCCAACTGCTTCGTGTATATTTTCCGTAGGTCATTCTCATGTTTAGTGACACTTAATTCAATCCTTATGAGGATTTGTGAGATTCAAAGACTCCAACCTTCAAGCATACGCTCGAAGAAATTGTTGATGACAAGGAAGAATCTTCCACATAAAAAAAAACTTTGCATTGCTGATATGAAAGTCAAAGCAATGGTAAAGTTTGAGTCTGAGTCCCAATTTTGTTTTTTTTTTTTGTGGTTGGAGATCGTGTAAACGGATCATCTGACGTTGTTTGATATGAATATCTACGAACTTTTGAATTTGATTTTAGAAGTTCATTCATGTTACTTGATTTCGATTAATGGCTTTTAAAAAAAATTATTATTACTTCTTACATAAAACAGACATCATGCGGATGTTTTGATTTTAAAATAATATCATTTAACAGTTACTTCTTATACTCATTGGATCAATTATTCAATGTTAACAGTTACTTCTTATACTCATTGGATCAATTATTCAATGTTCCGACCAAAAATAATTATTCAATTTTTTTTTGTTTTAATATAATAATTGAATTTAAATATCGATTATGAATGAGCATTGTCTTCATTTCCTTTACAAAGCATACCACATAAATCAAATCCTTGCTTACACTCGAACTTGATTGACCGACATATCCCGTCAATTATCCAGCGTTTAAAATCATATAAGACTACAAGGAGGGAAAACATTTATTGCTTGGGTAGAAAGCGCATATGTTTTTGTTCAACTAGGATTCTACACATATTATGTAGTTCAATTTATTTAGGTTTATGGCATGGCTTAATGATATATGTGAATGGCTTAAAGAGAGAAGATAGATGGAGAGGGGAAGTAGAGGAGGCAGGAAGAAGATAGAAGGATATATCCAAATCCTGAGGTCATAGTTCACGTTTTAAGATCCATCACAACCATTATAATATTCATATCTAGGTTATGGTAGTCAGAAAAGTGAAGGAGGAGGAAAAAGGCAAAGTCCGATTCGAACGATGATATTGTGGGACGTTTCCACATAAAGTTAGAAGCTGAGATTGATGCCGTTGGAAATCTCTAAGGGTCTAGTTTTCAGAACCCTTTTCTGATCTTCCATAAGATGTACAATTCAATCTTTATGGCTCAATCTTTTTAGTGTGTTCATTCTGCCTGAATTTGGTTACTGAAACCTAAACCTAAAATTGTTCAAAGGGTTTTTATGGGGTTTTGCAAGTGAATATATACCCAATACCCTTTTCGGCTATTATCTGGAAACCCTAACTTGAGAATTTGAGTTTTTATTTTAGAAAAAATCTCGATTATAAAATTTTTTATTCTTGGAAAATTACTTGAAAAAAAAAGTTACTTAAAAAAAAGTTTTCAAGTTTGAAAGGTGCCATTTTGGAAAGTATAAATTTAGTAATCACTTCCTTTATGTCAGTTGTGGACTGGGTTTTCAATTCAACATTTCTTCATGACTTTGAGGTTAAGGTGAGGGTGGGATATGAGGACCGTTGTCATTTACTTTTCAACTTCTATTCATTGATTCTAGGTTAAGGAATGGTGAGTATTTTTATTGTTTTTTGCTCAATGATTTGATCATGATCATTGATTGAAATGATTCATGGTGTTAGATCATATTATATGATGAGTACTGATAGTAGTGTACATTGTTTGATATTGTAAAGAAGATATGGCTTTGGGAATGGTGTCGTATGTAAGCCAGTTGCAGAGTTTTGCTTGTGGGTATGGGGACGGTGTCGTACGTAAGCCCGTCATAGTCCGGAAATGACGTAGCGAAACACGACTGACCCAAAATGAATAAAAGGGGTTGGTTGTTGCCGTAAACAAAGGAATCATGGTTGAGAGAGTAAAATGACTATAGAACGAAGAGTTGTTTAAATAGTAAAAAATGTTGATCTTTAGGTTAATTAAATGAATTGTTATGTGTTTAAAGATGGAAGAAGTTAAGTCAATTGTTGCTTGGATCTATTGTTTGGTTTAATATTGATGTTGTCTGATAAGTTTTAGAGGTCATGTGGGCAAACATGATAATCTTCACTAAGTGATTCGATAATAGGATATATGATTAGGATTTAGGTTTAACCCTCTAATGGGCTTAGACTAATGTGCCCTATAATGGGCATCCAAAAATGGGTTCATAACACTCCCCCTTGGATGACCATTATTACATAACACTAGTATTAATGCGCGTAAGATGCTGCCTCATTAAAAATCTTACCCGTAAAACCCCAGTAGGAAAAATCATGGTAAGGGAAAAGGAGTGCATCGCGCTTTTCCTCCCCCTCATGAGTACATGACTTCCGACATTTGTTTTTTCTCCCCCTCGCGAGTACATGACTTTGGATCTTGAGATGGCGTAGTACAATATGATGAAAACTCAATTCCTTGAAAAATCACCAACTAGAGAGAGAGAGAGAGAGAGAGAGAGAGAGAGAGAGAGAGAGAGAGAGAGAGAGAGAGAGTAAGAGCTTGATACCTTGGAGTTTGAGATGAGAGGATGATTTAGAATCAATTTCTAAGCAATTTGCAACAAGAATCAAAGGATTTGGTGGACTATTGAGAGAGAATCAAATTTGTGTTTTGGAGAGCAAAAATGGTGAATATCGGCTTTAAGAGAGGAAGAAGAAGAATTTGAACTAAACCCGAAATAACAAGAAGATTAATGAAGCTAAACAGGAAATAACCTAAGTAAACCGGAAATAACTGGGTGTGCAACCATATTGAGTCCACCATATCGTTTGGGACTCGATATGGTGGGACAAAGAGTGTTTTCTTCGCGGTTTGCGGCTCAACTCCCCCAAACTTACCTCATTTGGTCCCTCAAATGTTCCATTGACCTATTGGATCCTAAATACCTGAAAACAAAGCAAAAACAAGCAAGGAAAACGAAACAAAGATATATACAAATGCATTACCAATATGGGTTTTCATCATATTGTACTACGCCATCTCAAACTCCAAGGTATCAAGTTTTTTGAATTATTACCGGGAAGCGTCTTGGTAACTAAGTCTTCTAATCTCCACTTGAACAAATTTATAGCAACGCCAATCTTCTTCGCTCGATCTCATTTATGCATCATAAATACTTTGGGGATCCGATCTTCATATGTCATATGTAATGATATCATTCTCCTTAGGTGTCTATCAATTGCATGTTTTTTTGCATCGTTAAAACCTTGTCATGGAAAAAACCCAATGGGATAAAAACCATGTGAAGGAAAAATAGTACAACCATGCTCATCATCATATGTATCCCTCCCCCTCGGAAGCATCTTCTTCAGGAGATGCATTTCGAAAATATACGCCATTTTGGAATTAATATAAGCATAGTCTTAATGAACAAAATTTTATGTAAAATCATGCAAAGGATACTTCGAGTATACATCTCTTTCATTAAATATTCAACTTGGAATAAATAAAGACAATATTTTCTTTCCAATATTTTTATTCCAAACTGTGATTTTCAATAACTCAAAGAGTTTTAACTCATCTTGCACTTCTAATTATACTCCATAGATCGAATTTGTCTTAAATTGATCAAATACATGGAGTTCTCGGGAACATAATTTTAAGATCATCAATCCTTTTGGGACTGCATCCTTCAGAGATATCCATATTACTCAATGGGTTGTATAATCCAAGTCCTTTTATTATTGCCAGACTATTAAGGAACTTGAAAGTAGTTATATCCACCACATGAGACTATGTCTCTTCACAATCAGTCTCATCATATTCATACTAAATTTTAGCACAAAGACTCATTCATATGCCCACTAGTTTGTCGTCTTTAGTCGTATAGACTAATGTTTCAAATACTTATCTCTTTCTTAGATTTTAATTATGTGTGTCTATTGCTTCTTTCCAATTTGGTTTCATTTCTTTGTGTACACTTTTCAACAAACTTGTTTTCATGATCCTCTTTCAATACTTAACTACTATACTGCATGCAAAAGTATCATCGACGTCGATTTGCTTTTGGTTCCTTTCTATTTCACACATGACATAAGTAATTGAGATTTCTTTCTTGTCTCAGGCATGAGTTTCTTTCTTTGTCATGTTTAATGTCTCTTCTTGGAGATAATTCAGAAAAGCTTTGTTATCTCGGTTTGACCATTTTTAATTTCTGCTCCTTTTCTTTTCTGAGAATTTTAAACCAATACTCATTAGCAGTTTGATATTGTCCTTTCTGGGACATCAGTTCTTATTGGAGCATTTACAGCTGGTTTAAGTGACTTTGTCACTTTATTTAGGTCAGTAAACATGTCTAGCAACTGATTTACTCAACTTTGTAAATGAATTATCTTTTGAACTTTTAATTCATATTCTTTAGTCCGAGGATCAATGATAATTCAAAAAAACTCTTTTTTTTCCCAGTTGTTTTATTTCTCCCTTTAATGTTGGAAAGACTGACTTAGTCAAATTTCAGTATGCAAATCGAGCCTTACTTAAATTCTCCGTGGATGGCTCTAAATTCATATCCAACATATATTCTCATTCTTTTTTAAGGATTCATCTTAAAGCTCTGTGGTGGAGCCTCCAAAATTCTTATATGGGAAAATTTTTGTTTCTGACCCAAAACCAACTATGGGGAAAGCTCTCACTTACTTGTTGGCTTGATGCAAATCAATGCTGCTGCATTTTGTGTGTGAACATGCACTTACAAAAAGTTCAATGCTTATTTATATATACTCAAGGGCTCTTGAATTCACCAATATTACTAAGATGCATGGTGGGTGATCAATCCACAACATCTTCTTATAGCCATTAATAGATTCCAAATATATTTTGGTTGGTCAAACTATAATATCAGCTTATCTTATGAGTAAGCAGCACAAAAGAATCTTATGTTCCTTAATGAATATTTGATTATCTTTTGCATCTTCATTGAACCGTCATGGTCTAACTGGTCATGCCAAATATTGTTTTAGCAAGTAAACTTCTGGTTTATTGTATCATTTATCTCCATTACACTTTGTGTAGTATAATCTTGTATAGAATGCATGTAGTTATCTAGTACACTTATTCTTTCGAGAAATACTTGTGATTTAATTTCCATCACTTATAGTCTCAACATGATTTGTTTCCAAAATCTCATGGCTTTACTTTATGAAGGATTCATCAATCTCAGTTTTACTGTGAACAAAACTTCTAAATATTCACTATATGAAATCTGAGATTCTTTAACTCTCCCCCTCAAGATGATAACACTACAAGTTTATTAATCTCGAATTGAATCCCCATTAAGAATTAAAAAAAAAAGATACCCTATTTGGGTCATGTATTATATCGTAGATCCTTTTAACTTTTGATACGTGGAAAAATAAATGCATTAAATATTGTAATTGCATTCTCATAGAAAAGTGCTCTTATGGAGCATTCATATATATGCTCTTCTTGGGCATTCAATAAGTTTTCCATTACCTTGGATTGTTCTTACACAATTTTCTATTATGATAGAAATATATTTTATTCATTACCATCCTTATTTACTCACTTCCTGTAAGAATCTGAATTCTTAAAAGAAACTCTTTTTTGTCTCAATTTCGACCATATCCATATCCACATCCACATCCATATCAATGTTATTGGTGTGGTCCTTTTCTTTCTCGGTATATGATGTCACACTTAATTTAGAGAATGGAGCATAACCATCAAAACATGATTTATGACTTTTAATCAGCTTATTATTTTGCTCAGTCTCAGTGAGACGATATATAAGTAATACTCCCTCTGTTTCTTAAAGAGTGTCGTTTTAGAGTAAAAATTTTGTTACATTTTAAGTGTCGTTTTGGCTTTTCAATGCAGATTTAATACCAAATTTCCAATTTTATCCCTATTTTAAAAGTATATTAATTACAAAAACCAAAGAATATAACTTATTAAATAGGGGTAAAATAGAAAATTGAATGGTTTTCTTAATTTGTGTGAAATGTGTCAAAACGACACTCTTTGAGAAACGGAGGGAGTAGTACTTTTAATAGCTGTTTTTATGTTAATGTGTCTACGGAACAACATTATTTGTAAGGAACATAGAACGTGTCTCTCTAAAATATATGCATCATTGGTTTTCTTTCCACATAATTCTAACTTGAAAATAATTCTCAACATAGTTAAGATTTATTTACAGACTTCAGGTCTCGTAATCTTTAGATTCAAAAAATCATAATGAGCTTTAGGTAATGTCATTTTATGCTGGTCATACACTTCTTTAGATTTCTCTAAAAAAATTGTGGATTGTTTTCAGTCAAGTATTTGAACTTGAGACTTTCATAGAATATTGTAGACTTATTAATTATGGCTACAATATTAAGCCTTTAAATAAAATATAAAGACTAGGATAAACAATCATAAGACAATATAAATTTAATTATTAAATACTAGTGCAGATTTATCGGATGAACAATATAATATAGCATGTTATAATGAAAATCCGATATGAAGATATGATCAAAATCTGATAAAGAAATGATATAAACATCATTTGCAATATCTATATTATGTGAAAATATATATATATATATATAGAAAATGATGTGCAAAATCGTACCTGATTTTGAAACAATATAATAACGACCCTTGGAAAATTTGTAACGTAATGATTAAACGTCAAGTTCATAAATTAATAAAATAATCGAACATAACCAACTAACAATTGAAAATATTTTTACTAATTTGACGTAATAATTAAAATTAGGTATAAAATACATCTACAATATATGAATATGAGGTATTGTACTTTTATTAATTTGATACGTATATGTTCTGAAAATACTTTATGAGAAGGTCAATCTCACTACATAATTTTGAGACATAATAGTTAAAATGAGTTATATAATACATCTTCAATATATGGGGTAATGTACTTTTATTAATTGGACGTAATAATTAAACGTCAAGTGCATATTAATTTGTTAAAACCATTAAATAAAGTATATAATTATTTTATTATTTATATAATTATTTATACAAAACATATTAATAATTATAAATAAAAAATATTAATAAAACTACAATTTAAACTTTTCATGCTCGATTGAAAAAGAAATCTAATGAAAAAGATCATATATAGATCTAATATTAAGATCAATCAACCGTATCATCGCATATAAAATGAATAGCATATTTTTCAAATGTGTTACTATGCTCGTTTGATATATCTAATAAAGGAGATCTAATATAGATCTTGTGTCTCTCTTCTTATTAATACCAATGTAGTTTAAGTGTTTTTTGCTTATTTGTCTTTTTCTCATACAAAGTTAGTGTTAAATAAATCTGACATGGATTTAGCTTAAATGTAAATTAGGAAATACCAAATATGATATGTGGTTCATAGACACTTTGATGATTTTGTGGAGAAATCTCAACTCCTCCACCATTTGATTTGGGTTCCACCAAATTCTCTTGTCCCAATGAGTTTGAGAAAAAAAAAGAGTTCTTTGTTTTACCGAAGGTCTTCGGTTGAAAAAGTTCTTCTGTTCGAAACCGTCCAATTTGGGAATTGATTTTACCTTCGGATTTCTCCATGTTTGATATAGATGAGTTTCGAACGGAATCCGAATCAAAACCCAGAGAGATGGACAGTTTTGAGCCTCGATCTTATGTGTTGGTTTCTGAAAGGTAAACTTCGACTTGATCTCAAAATTTTGTTTTGGTTCTCGATTATGTATCAATTTTTTCTTTTACGCAGATTGCTTCCAAAAGGATTGTACTTATCTGATGTAAAAGAAGGTGTGAAGTGTGGTAGGCTTGAGTTAGCTAAATTTGTTGGGTTATCCAGATTTCAGGATATAGTCGTAGTACATATAACTCTTTTTTCTCTTTCGACAAAATATGCGTGGTTGTATTTAAATTGTGTTGGTGGTGAGGAAGAAAGAGAGAGAACTAGAGAGGAGACTGAGTAGGAGAAAAATAAGATTGAAGCAGAGAACTAAAGGATAGATATAGACAATTTTAGAAGGAATGGAGAATGGTCTGTTTATTTTGTGAAACAACACAATCACGGAACCTCTGTGAGTGAAAGAACAAGATGATATGAGCTTGGTTTGGTGTCGGTGAAATTCTGTTTTAGAAGGAAGAGAGGCCATGGTCTGTTTCTTTGGATTTTTATACCATTAGTACTTTTCCTTTTAATATAAAGGATGTGAATTTCATTTGCAGGGGGAGGTGACAAGTTTGAGAGCTGTCAAGCATAATTGTTACATGTTGGTTTCACTTCTTTTGGCTTATGACATAAACATCTAGCTGATCTTAATTTATGAGCTTATACACATTTACCATTGAACTCTACAACAGTTTTGATATATTATATTAGAGAAGAATGTTGTTACAGAAAAATAACCTGTAAATCGATGGTTTTGAAAAATGTTTTTGTTTTCCATTTTTGTGTTTTTGATATAGAGTTGTTCTTCAATAACTTTACAAGGATTCACTTTACTAACAAGATAAAGCTGGTGATGCGTTGGTGAGCTCATTATTTGTTCTCTTTTTCAACAACTTTTAGTTATGATGTAGGAATAGACAATCCATTTGCCTGATGATTCCAGAATCCAGATTCGAACCATGTTTCCAGTTGCTTTAATTTTTTTGGGTTTTTAAATCTGGCTGATTGAGAAGGAGACCTCGCCACGGTTGATTCTTGCAAATTACTCTGTTAACGACGAGGAGAAGAAGAAAAAGTCTGAGTCATCCTCTTCTCTCAGCTCTAGATTAATTCTCAAGTCTAGCTTCTCTCACTTTAAGCATGGTTTTTAATAGGAAGAGTTATCTGGGTTTTTGAGCTTTAGCAGAATGATGAGTATAATATGTGGTCTGCCTAGATTAGTGTGAGGCTGATTCAGATCTTAGAACCCCTTCATTGTAAAAACTTACTTTAACGTTGAACATCATTCACATTCAAATAGGCAGTATAAATTTAAATCGTGTTGGTTTAAGTATGAGTCAGGATTGTTATTCGTAGTTTCAAGTTTTCTTTATTGGGTTTTTGTGGGTTTTCCATAGTTATGCATTTTTATGCTTGTGAATATAATGATGATAGGCTAAAATTCACAAGTTGTTTTTGGAGTCCAAATTTAGAACAAGTAAGAAAGATGAAATCAAGTCGCGGATGATTTAGAAAGAGAGGTGTTTTTTTTTTTTTTTTTGGGTCAACAAACATGTTTCATTCAACATTCAAATAGCAGGAACAGAGTTTTCAAAAGAAAGGAGAGTAGACTTTGTCACAAAGTCTGCAACAGAATTTAAAGTGTGTGAAATAAACTTAAAAGAGATAGTGCTAAAGCAAGATTGCAGATGATGGATGTCTTCTAAGATGCTAAAGATATCCAGATGGTCAGAGGTGCCATTGAGAAGATTTGCGAGCACTTGAGAATCTGATTAGTTATGTTCTTTTAATATGTGCTAAATCTGATTTAGGTTTGTGAACTTTTTTTATCATCAGTGTATACTTCTTTTGTCATGTGATATCAATCTGATGTTTGCCTAATTCTTTGCTCCTTCTTTTGTGTTATGGCTTCCGGAAAAGCAACGCCAATCAAAATTCCTCTTATACTACTTTTGTTATTTGAATTCACATATTTGATCAGCTTATAATTATGCCTCAATAGGTCTTCATTAATGAGGTCTCCCGTGGTACTTGATCAGCTTCTAGTTAAGTTCAATGCTTTGCCAAATGCTTGGTCGACCCTTTTCGTCTAAATTTTTGTTTTTCATCGACAGACATCAATTGTACCCATACCTTTTTAGAGTCAGACAAATACACTGTAGAGTCAGACAAATATAATTAATGATACTCTGAAACTTATTTCAGAGAGATGTAAGGAAAAACACAAAAAGCAGGCATAAGAGTACAAAAAGAAAATTACAGAGACAAGTAAAAAGCTAATGTTACCATGAGAAAAGCTATGGACATTGACGTTGTTGGGATTTGACAAACTGTTCTTTGAGAATTTGGGTGATTGGGATTTGAGTGGTGGCAAGAGACCCAAATATGTGGCAAGATAAATATGGGTTTCTTTAAAAAAATGACTCTTTTTTTGTCGACCTTTAAAAATTTTACTTTCCTAAATTTATTTTTTCAAGTACTTAAGATGACGAGCAATATATTCATTTAGAGAAAAAGTACTTAAGATGATAATATAATTATTACTGTGTATGAATATATTTATGAGTCAGATATATTGTCATATATATATATATATATGTAGGATGTACATTGTCCATATCTATGAGATGAATATATTTATTTGTTAGATATATTCTCATATATGTACATTGTCCATATCTTTTTTTTTCCTTTTTTGTCGGCTTACATTGTTGATAGGGTTTAATGCAAAACAATCATTCAACTCAACTAAATCATGCAATATAAAAATTAGTTTTACTCTCGATTCAAACTTGCAACATGTTGGTGTTCTAAGAGGCGTGTAATCAATAAGCTAAGAAAACATTTAATAGTAAACTATCTTAAATTTCTTTTATAGACTATATTTGATTCTTAAAAAATTAAAAATTCTCCTATGTGCCCAAAAAAATATAAAATTATTTCTTGTGCCTATGAAAAATCAAAACTGAAACTAGGGTTAGGTTTTTATTTTTATTAATTTTTTGTGCAATTTTTCTCTACTTTGTAACATTTTCGGAAGGTAAACTTGCAAAACAAATAGAGTTGAAGGGTTATATTGCATGGTTTAGTTGAGTTGAATGGTTGTTTTGTATTTTTCTAACGTCAAGAGTAAACTTGCAAAAGTGGTTAATCTCAATATGAAATGTACACATGACTTTGAACGGACATGATCTATTTTTATTATCAATATATATAATTTTGATTCTCAAAAGTTTGAGAACACTTCTTACGTCATTTATATTAGGATTGACTTCGTAGATAGACCTGTACTATGGCCACTCAATCTGTTTC
>OVAP01001025.1:0-27252 GCA_900406295.1 Aurinia saxatilis
CCAATCGAATATTTCGATCTTGAACAAATCACACGAAAGTGAGGAGAATGGTGACTCTCTATGAACCAGCTCAGNAAACAAAGCCAATCGAATATTTCGATCTTGAACAAATCACACGAAAGTGAGGAGAATGGTGACTCTCTATGAACCAGCTCAGGGCCGTTAGCTATAGGCTCACTAGACGTACAAAATGTTATCATGCTACGAGCCCATAACGAATACTATAATGAAAATCTCTCCCATAAAACTAGAACCATCATGGGTAGTAGTAGTACATAAAAACAAAAGGCAGATGCCGTGAAAGGTGCTTTTATTCTTGATCCCATTTTGGGATTTTCGAAAAGATAACGTTTCCACAAGGAATGATGCATTCAACAGAAACCTTGAACAACATTGGTAATTAAGCTTTAAAGACATCCTTTTAAACTTTAATTGATAGCATATTTTGTCTGTAAGAATTACTAAAGAAGAATATCCTCTATACATACCCACCTACACACACCATATTCAACTTGCTCAGATCGGATCTTTCTCTGCCTCTTAACAACTTCCGGCAACTAGACATTTCTCGCAATTCCAAAACTCCATGTGTAGAAGAACCTTGACACGTGATTATCCCATTTTCTGTGGTGCTTAACGGTCTATGAAGGACTTATTCATCAGGTCGACAGCATTGTCCATGAACTGTATTCTCAGGAATAGCAAAGAATTGTTAGATTGCAGCTAAAGATTACAGAAAAGATCAATTATAATACTGGAGTCGTAGAAAACAGAAAAATGCGTTCCTGTAACCAAAGTGTTCATACTATGTGGTAAGTAGTGCATTTGGGTGCTAATCAGTAACCACAGTAAAGACATCCCTTTCTCAGTCATAAGAGCCTGGTTTAACCCATAAATTCCGACATAAGCTGTTCATGTTCGGGTTAGAACCAGGAGGCTAGACCAGACCGTTCCAGGTTTTCTACTCCCAGTTGTTGAGCCCCATGACTAGTTTGGGTTTTGTCTTAGGATTCGAACGGTTAGCCAGAAAAGACAACAAACCATCCATGGTCACAAATATGAGATGAGTTGCCGGATACAAAAAAAACCTAATCTCCTATTAGAATTCACATCACACACTCGACTCAGGAAAACAAGAGCAGAAAAGTATCATCCAAAGTATTGGCCGCATCAAGTACACATGAACAGATAAAATTTACACACCAAAGCAAAAAAGTGTAGGTTGTTTACCTTCCCAAGCAGTTTGAGCTCTTTTCCCACTGGTTCCAAGAATTTAAGATCAACTTCCACTGGCCACACCTATTAAAAAAACACAGCGAACACAAAATGAGACTTTCATAACCCAGACAAAAACCAGTAGACATGAAAAAGATGATGTTTCCAATAGACATACACTCCCAGAAACAAAAAAAAACTTGCACAAAACTACCAGGTGATCTTAAATTGCTATAGAATCTAACAAGAAGTTTCACTAGAGTTAGGTTAACATAATAATTTCTTGAATAGCAATTGCAGGCCAACACATGCACATAGCTGTTTTGGTTCATATAGGTTTCAAACCTTAACACCAAGCAGCTTAAGAGGCGTGACTTGACCAGGAACGACGCATTCAGGTCCTGCGGATTCAAGTACTGCGTCCATCGCAAAGCCACCTCCAACCGGATTGGGATGCTACAGAGAAATTACACAAATAAAAAATCAATCCCCAAATCGATTTTACAATTCTGCTAACAACAAAGAACCTTCATAACAGCAATGGCGTAATCGGTCTCTGGGCTTTGCGATATACTCAGAAGCGGAGAACGACTGATCCTAGGCAATGGTTTCACCGACGAAACCCGCCACGGTGCGTCTTCGGCGAGCGTCGCTCCTCCTTTCTTCGCCATTTAGCAAACCCTAAAGATTTGATTTTTCTTTTTATCTCTGGATAGAAATTGAATTATCAAATTCCAAGTTTTGCGGTGAGCTTTTGGATTGTCTTCGTGCGCTTCTTAAACACTCGCCATTTCCTTTTCCGCTTCTCATCGATTTCTCCTTCCACTTTTTACCCCCCTATTATCCATTTAATTACGGATTTGCCACTCTCCACCCATTCACTTCTAACAGAAGAAACATTTCCTCCACAAAATACCATTTTTCATTTGTCTCTCACCACTATACAAACTAGATAAGCTTATCAATATGCCATAAGTAAACTCAAACCATATTTACATTCAGAAACATCCGGTTTATCCCATAAAATTTCCTTAATCTACATACACTCATTTGCAACATCAAGTGATAATCATGAACTCTGGAGGGTTTTTTTCACTCCCAACCCATTAAACTATTCCAAACTTGTTCCTCTATCTTTCTTCTCGGGAGGGGTAAGCTGTCTTCTTCGTTGATCAATACTTTGTACACCTCCCATTCTCTGNCATGCCATAAGTAAACTCAAACCATATTTACATTCAGAAACATCCGGTTTATCCCATAAAATTTCTTTAATCTACATACACTCATTTGCAACATCAAGTGATAATCATGATCTTATACTCATACTATTTCTGAATGAACTCTGGAGGGTTTTTTTCACTCCCAACCCATTAAACTATTCCAAACTTGTTCCTCTATCTTTCTTCTCGGGATGGGTAAGCTGTCTTCTTCGTTGATCAATACTTTGTACACCTCCCATTCTCTGTCTCCCGTCATGTGTCTTCCAATTTCAGCCTATTAAACACATTCATTCATGGAGTTTAAGTAATAAGAAAAGTATGAGACTGAAGGAGTTTTATTTATTTTATATACCGAGAAGATGCAGGTATTGATCTTTTTTAGGGCAAGTGCAATGTCATGGAAGACTTGTGGTCGTCCCTTTCCTGATAACTCAACAGGGTTTGTGACTAGCAGTTCAGTATCTGGACCTCGATTCATCATTACTACTCTCAGAGGTTGCTCTAGTTCTGCTCTTAAACGAGAAACTAGTGCATTTTGCTTGCTTGAGTCAAGGATCTTTCGACCATCAGATTGCACGATGAACAAGTCGATCTCACAATTCCTTCCTTTTTTTACTGTAAAACGCCCATATGAGATCTGATCATACAACAGGATTCGAGAATATGAGTCTTATGAAAATAGCAGCCACAAGGTTTAAGCAATACGGAGACAAAGATCAGATTACATGAGTTCAAACGTCATACAAACCATAAAAGACTTGCACAAACCTTGATGTTAAAATCTTTGAAGGTTCTCATAATATCATAGAGAAGGCCTTTGTGATCTTGACAAGTGATCTGAATGAGTGTGTGGGCTGGGCTTAGCGAATTGTCAACTGCAATCGACACACTGCTTGGAGGGTATTGTAACCCGCTTGGATGATCTCCAGACACATCCAAGGAAAACAATGTTTCTGCAACCGATGAGGCAGCCAGCGAGCAAACTGTGATTTCAGGGCCAACAAGTTCAATATCATAGCTCATCATTGAATCTCCTATGGCATCTTTCAGGTACTCATACACTTCTTCGCGCCTCTTCCCCGTCCCTAAAAGCTCTCTGACAAAAAAAGAACAGAACACACCTTACATAAAACATTCTAGGAATATCCACACACGTTTTATATATATATATATACCTAGTGTCTGTAACAAAGAACAAGTCCATCACTTTTCCATCAGGGGTAGTGGATATCTTCACTTTCTCAATATTAATCTCAAGTTTGTAAAGAACCTCTGTGACATCTGCCAGTACATAAAACAGTCTTTAAATCTTTTAGAGGCCACAACAACTAGAATCAAAGACTCAACCGCGGAAACGAACCATATAGAAGCCCCGTGCGGTCGGAACAAGCTAACTTCAACTGGAAAAGATCAGGAAGCTTGGGAGGCTGCGAGTCAGAGTCAGGGAGGTAACATCTTGAGATACCAAAGGCCCAAGAAAAAGAAGGACTTGCCTCGACAAGTCTCATCTTCAACAAATTCCATCTCGTGTTTGGTTTCCCAATCACCCAAAACACCAAGTAACACCATTTCCCATCAGTCGATACATCTTCACAACAGGAATTTCATCGAACACATTCAGTTCACAAAACCAAAGCATACATCAAAAAAGCAAAACAATGTTTGTTTTTTTTATTACCTCCTCGGACAATGTTGAGGCCGAAGAAGAGGAGGATACGACAGAGATCACAACCCAGACCAGTTTTGTCGGGACAATTGATGGTGATAACACTAGGGTCACCTTCTTTCTCCGATTGTTTGATTGTCACTACGTCTTCTGACAAAATACCCATCTTCTCTTCTTCTCCCTTAAAGTTTTCGAATTTGGTGCTCTTCTCTGATGGGGTTTTATTACAGATCACAGAGAGAGACAGAGTCAAAAGGATTTGGGGTTTAATGCTGCAGCTTAACTTCGTCGTGGTGTTGTGTACTTTCTAGAGAAACCCATGTTTTATGTTTTTGTGTGCTTTAAGCTGCTCTGATTTTATGTTTCTTCCTCAACTATCTTATTTAAATCTTTCCCTTTGGTATGTGGATTTTTCTTCTTTTGCATTTTAGACCCCACTATAATCTCATTTATATTTTCATACATAAAAAGTAAAAAATTTTATTAAAAAAACTAAATTTAAAATTTGCTCAATTATTTCAAAATTATAATACACTATTTTCGGATTTTAAAATTTGTTTTTTTATGATTTATAATTACTACTTTAGTTAGGATTTAAAAAAAAAAAAGATTTAAGGAACTATTCTATTAATTATATATATATATATATGTATAAAGTATGTTTTTAAAAAACATACAAAGCAAAGATAAAATATACAATGGTGGTGGTCCATTTTGATGAATATTAGTAGGCAATGGATTCTATTCCCAATTTCGTGTCGAATTAGAATTTCGGGTGAACCTTTTAAGTGAGAAATTTTGATAATTCTCCTCTTTCTGCAATTTCTTATATTAAATGTATTTGGTCACAATGGTCTGCTCCTAAAAGTGAGGATTATTAATAATTTTAATAAGTCAATGACAAGTCATATACAATGACATATGATAATAATACGTGGCCACACTGTTTTTTTTCTACCAGAACAAATGAACAATGTATGTTGTGAGAATGTTCTTCTCTATTTTGTAAAATTCTTTTCCCAATTTTATTTAATGGTAAAAAAAAGTACAACATATTTTCCATCTGGAAGATCGACACATTAACTAAATCAGATTTTTAATAATATTCAGTAAAATCCTCTACAAACAATAATAAATGATTGTTTAGGATTAGCCTTTGAAGTTGTTAATACAATAGTTCGAGGCATAGTGATGAGTGTTCTACACGATGGTCATCCTTATTTTACTTTATTTTAGAAGGTCATGTGTAGTTTCAAGTTAAATTAAGAGATTTTATCTATTATCTAGAAATTCTTGTGTTTAGGATTATGATTGAGTTTGTTGTTTCTTTGTTTCAGTTTGAATATTTGTACAAGACAATTTGAATTTTCTAAATAAAATCCAGATGTTTTAAAAAAACGGATAAATGATTTAGCAAATAATAAATTTTAAAAATATATCTAAAAACTAATAAAAATTATGAAACTATCATATCGACTCAAATGTTCTTTTAAATAATATATTGAGTATATTGGAATTTGGGACCTCTAAATTATAAATCCATTCACCAGCATACATAATTATGAATTCACTCATAATAATTGAATATACCACATTTTTATTTTATATTGCTTTATTTTAGATTTCTGATAAATAATATATTTTCACGATTAATTCTTATTTTGTTCAACGGTTACTTTCATCTTTACGAGGTGCCACACCTTCTCAATGACAATGCACAAAATATATTTTAATATTTTAAGTAAACTTAAATGGTGTTTTAGATATTTTTTAGAAAAACTTTTAATGATGTTTTGAATTATGAGTAAAGATTTATAGTTATTTGACTTTTGTTATCATTTATATTCCGCGGTGGATTGTTCCACTGTTAAAATTATTTTATATTAATGATGTTTTAAAAAAATAAAAAAGAATTACGTTAATCATAAATCTTTGCATATTCAACCAAAATATTATTTAAATTGAAACATAAAGAAGGGGCTTAATCACATATACCCAAAATTTTTTACCCTTAATCACATATACCCAAAATTTTTNTGTATAGATAAACAATTTAGGAGTAGGTACATACATTAAGTGGTGAATGTTTCAGTTCAATTCATTAGTTTACTATCACCACTTGATNCATATTTAAGTGGTGAATGTTTCAGTTCAATTCATTAGTTTACTATCACCACTTGATTACTGTAAAAGAAAATGTTCATATTTTATCAGAAGAAAGAAATTCTTACTCTTCCTTAAGAAAAAACTGTTTACATCTCCTTTTAACATTTCTTAATCCGCTCTAGACTTTTGGTCATTGATATTAAAATGTTTTAGTTACAGGAAGGAAAATTTATTATCTTTGGAAATCGTAGCACTCTGAGCCCTTGACCAAATTTTTTTGACACACGTCCTTTGCCATAAGCATGTTAATCAATTAAGCATGTTAAAGTTGCGGGTGTACTTGCTAAATGGTGGTCTTTGTTTGATAATCTATATGCTACATTTGTTTCTCCTCCAGTTTGTATTGCTCATCAATTACTGTTGGATTCCAGTAAACATTTTCTCAATATTAATGATAACCAGATGTTCAAAAAAAAAAAAAAAGAGAGCATGTTAATCAATTTGCCGACAAGAAAAATATTTAAGTCTTATTATGCTACCATCGACTGAATTCAAAATTTTGCGAATCTACACACTGCTAGATTCCACATGAATATAATTATTTATGTGGGACAATGATATATATCTGTCCTTTTTGTGTACGTGGTACAAGCAGTCGGATCTTTCTAGTGACAATTATGATGACTGTTACCTTGAAATTATAGTATAACAAATTTGGGTTAATGGCTAATAACATAATCCTTTGGTTATGACTACAAGTGCCGTATAAGCTTAGCAAAAGAAACCCATTGGCACAAATTAAAGTACTACATCACGATTCACCAGCATTATACACCCACTGGCTAATATATATATATATATATATTTCCCGGTTTGATGGTTACAAAATATCTTTGATTCTCAGAAATCAAGTTCTCAAATAATTTAGTCGAGCTTTGTCAGAAACTTTGGGATAACAAGTTACATAGATGTTTTTCAGACATGGTGGCTGTATGGTAAATGTTATTTTCTAAAAGCAGTTTTGCCGTACAAAATAGAACTAATACAATCTCAAAATAAGAAGTGAACCAAATTAACATAATTCGAAATTACGTTACATTATATTTTCTTATTTTCTTTTCGTATTGGGACCAAAGGTAGAAAGTAAATGCTATTACATATAATGAGATCTTAATGTTATTGTTGCTGATGCAAAGTTAAGTATTGGTCCTACATTCCTATGGCTAAAACGGTAACTACTCCATAGTTTCTTTTGGACTTCATGAAACCGAAATTGCCTTAAGGTGAAGATATATCCATTTGGAAACATTCCCATCGAAATCAGGCGAATTAACCGGTTTCTCATAGGAAAAGCTGATGGCCTTGACTGTCTTCGTGGTGAAATTTGTCTGCTGCTGTTTTCACAATTTTTTTATCTAATGTAGTTCAACTCTGAATTTTCTAACCAAATTAGCCATGAAAACGGTTTTTTGCAGAGCTTAGATAAGAGATTGAAGCGATTACATATCTCCATCATATCTTAAAACTATCTCTGCATTCTCATAGAAGGATCGTGCAATCTATCATACATAGGCACTAATGATGCGTTAAGAAAACAAAAAAATAAGATTACAAGCGGATAAAATCCAAGTCGACGAGCCTCATTGACGTTCTAAAAACTACAAAGCTCATTTACATCCAACAAACAAAATGGTCTATAAAAATAACTTGCTACTTTCACACTAACATCTCTCTCTTTCTTTCATCAGGTCTCAACATTAGCTCTGTTTCCGGCCAGGATAATGGAAATCTCGAGCCCACGACTGAAGGCTTGGTTGAAGAGAAGACGAGACTGGAATGTGGATATGAAAGGGAACCACGAAAGAAGAGCAATCGGCGCAAATATAAGCATACCCATTGCAGCATCATAGATACGCCCAAACTCTCGGACTGTCTCCCACAAGCCCAGGAGCTTAATCACCCGTTTCCAAGTGATAGCTAGAGACAGTATCGCCCAACCGGTCGGGATGAAACCAAGGATGCATGCAAACATGTCTGGAATCGACAGATCTGTTAGTGCAATGGCCAAAGAGATGAGGGTGATCACGGTGATCGAAACCACTCCCTGTAGAAAACGCAGTGCCAGCAGAATGCTGCTCGACTTCCTGGGGCTATACCAGAATAGCTGAAGTAACAAAGAGATATGATAAGCAGAGGGTCGGAAACAAAATAGTAAATCTGGGGAAAGAACTTGTGAAAATATTATGAGCACAAACCTTAAACAACAGGACAATTGCACCCAACACAATCCAGGAGTAGCCATAGAGCTGCAAAACAAAAGAAAGTGAACTCAGTCAGGAACTCTCTTGCAATACAAAGCAATGCGATCGATCCTATACTTTGCAGCTTTTTTTATGACAAAGCAAATGCAAGAAGTTTGCAATTATGTTGTTTAACTGGAATTAAACGAGGATGCAAGCCAAAAAGCCTAGCTTTACCGCAACTGAGGTGTCTTTCCCAGTGAGATCGAGCTTGTACACAATGCCGTATTGAAACATGAAGAATCTCAAGCTCAGAATGGTTTCCAAAATCCTTCCTCTTAATGTTTGGATATGCATCTGCAAAGAATCACAATTATATACATAATTTATTACGAAATTCCATAACACATCAACCCAACACACCAAATATTAGACAAACCTGTTCTTCCTCCCACCACGACTCCCAACTGAGCTCTCCCTTTACTCCGACTCCACCTTTGTACATAAGCCAACTGACCCAGTCATCAAAATCCTCAACGGTCCTATATCAAGCATGAGAAACTGAATGTCACTATTCGATTCAATTCAAAACAAATGGGTATCTGTGGCACTGCAGATTATCAGTTGAATACGAAAAGAATGAAGACAAAGCACCAGTCATGGTTCTTACTTTTGCCATTCGAATCCAGATGGATTAAAGATATAGGGTGCAAACAACCAGGAAATTACAAGGAACCAACTGCTTATAGTTAGCAAAACGAACGAAAGGGCACCCCCATCCGTATACCCGTAGGCAATGTACACTATGAGTAGTAGAGCTACTTCAAGACTGCCCAAAGAAAGACGTTTTACATAAATCAGTAAGAAAGCTGTTCACTGAGCATCCACATGATATATGTTATTGAATTTAGAAACTCTTATTCCCAGTGAATGAATCAAGAGCAAGCCAGAGAATAATAACAAGTAACTGCTTAACATATGTTCTTACGCTTTAACAAAATGACTTCTAGAATAAAGTCTGTAATTATCAGCGAACTTGATGTGCTGAACCACGAAGCCTCTGCCAGTTGCGCGGTACTGTTGATAAAATAAATAACAAACACACATTTGGAAATTTTACAAGAATAGAAGGGGAGAATAATAATGTTCAGGCCATGTATAAAAGAGTGTACCTTTGCGCCACCGTGAAGGATAGTCCGTCCAAAATAATGAGTCCTTGTCCCGAGAGAAAATGTGAAAAACACAGAACACAGCTGAAACTGCATCGTGATAAAGCTAAAGATTGCCTGCAATATAAAAGGACATTAAGCTTCAGGAAATTTCGGTTAAAGAGGATGCAACCTAAAACTATTTGTGGCCAACTTGTTAAACCAGGGGACCAGAACGAAAATAAACAATAAGAGTAACTACATAGTCCAAATGGAAACAAAAAGACTAACCTTTAGCAACCCGAGCTCAAGGATGAAACCCATAACCATAGGTACAGCAGTGAAGACTCCAATCTGGACCAAAAACTGTGCATTCAGCGCTGCATTTAAGGCAGTGTTACCCGATAGTTTGGCTACTCTTGAGATTGCACGATCAGCACCAGAAAAGGCCTGAACAACAAGGTCACATATTTTGAAGGATACCATGAAAAAAACGAAAGATATGCACAGTTTAAACAAGTCGCTAAAATAAAGAAACTTAAGGAGGTTACACCGATGTAAAAAGATCGATCAACCAATGTTCGAAGCCCGATTGTACGTGAATAATGCTATATGCCTTTAATATTCAAAAAGGTAGGTAAAGTACTATGATGAAGAACCATATATACTAAAGGTTAATACAGAGCAATATGCTCTGAAACAGCGTGTGGTTATACTCTTAAAAACTGCAGCAAGGAACATTGTTTATGAGGTTAAACATTCATTACGTTGCAGAAAGAAATTTACGACCAATCATTTCATACCGAAGAAACACTGAAGAATAAATAGAAGACAAAAGGTTCCGCAACATACCAGGTACACTCTTCCATATAAAAAGACGTAAACAGTAAGGACGGTCATCTGCATCGAATAGATATTTTATTAACATGTGATAATGGGGGAAACAGAGTTAAAGACCACTGGAGATGGAAAAGTACCATAGTGCAGACATAGAATCCAACTGTTGTGAAGTAGAACGACATCATTCTAAAGAAGTCAAACAACTGCCCAATTCTGTAGACATCCCTACTAAGCACTTGTTCTCCATTTCCACCTGCTACTTTCCCTTCAAATAGGGCAATCTGGTTTAGTCCTACATCTCTTCCTTTACCAACCTACATAATAAAACATTTACAGATCATGTATTCAGATCGATATGAAATCCAAGCTGAGTGAAGACACATAAAATGCAAGTGCATTTTTTACCTGAATATACTCATGGTGGGTGATATTTCCCTGCCTGAGTGTGGAGTTAAATCCTGCAAAATATTGCCTTTAGTTATAGGTAAAAAAGCTTTTAAAAGCTTTAAAAAGCTCAGCCCATAAGAATTTATCATGTCCCATGATATTACGAAGTCGGTCTCCATTAAGATGGGAACATTAAGAGTACTAAATAATAAGATCATTATGTACAAAAGACATCAAGAACTACTCAAGTTTATGACAATGAATAAACTGATCTACTACGCCTACCAGCATATATATCTTCACTGATGTTAATAACACGGGATGCTTTGCTGATACCACCACGGGTTATATGAAATACCCTATCAAACACATCTGGATGCCCGTAATGCATTCGAACTCTGCAAGATTTTGCACAAGTTAAAACTAAGCTGTCGCTAAAAAGTGGTAATAAATTGAATAAACAATCCAATAAACCAGAAAACGAGTGACAAATTCCTTTAGTGAATGGAAGTAGGGGAAGTGAATGATAAAACGTAAAACAGGCTACACAATAATCAAAATGAAAATGTAGTCATACTGTATATGTTAATGCATTGAAGTTTGAAGCGAGAATACTCACTTAAGTGGATATGCTAAGACACGTTGACCTAAAGTCACAAAACTGGTTTCTTGATTGGACATGAACCACGCCAATGATGAAACACTGCAATAATGATCAGCCACACATGTAAAGGAGATACAAGAAGCATAAAATATAACAAAATAGCTTTCCGGGGAGAAAACTGCAAACCTTCCAGTGAAAACATGTTCTCTAACTCCCAATATAGTAGGAGGTCGAATTCCATGTTTACCATGAAACTCCTCGAGTAGATTTCTCATTTTAATTGCCTCCTCCAGATAGTTGTCCTGACAAACAGAATAGAAAGATAGTTGATCAAAAGAAAAACATTATGTGAGTAGCTACACTACAAAAGGCGCCAATATATTGCTGCTACTTAAAATGTTCATTAGACTTCTCAGTTACTAATCCTTGTTATATGAGGAGAATAGTGGCAGTTGGCAATCTGATGATAGTCAAAAGCGGACCTTGCGAATCCAAGACAATCAATATTCGCCACATGCATGACATGATTGGGTTGAATGCAGTACGACTCTCATACTACTTTTACAACACTAAGTCTTCTTACAATCAATATGGAAATGTGCCAAAAAAAAATTACAGAGAAGAAAAAGGAGAAACAAAAGATGAAAAACCTGATTCATATCTATGGTCTGGATAGCTTCTCCACGCGTGAAAACAATTGCATGATTTTGATTCTCAGGCTTTCCTTCTCCAAGTTTAGGATCTCCAGGAAGTTTAATTGAATAAATTTCCTGTTGCACAAGTTGAAGCTTATTGTGAGCTAATTATCATTGTTCCAAATGTGAAAATGAGAACTATTAGACCAAAGGAAAACTTAATCCATTCTATTTTGGTGAATTTTAACATCCAAAATCAATTTAAAAAAACTAACCACATTGCAAGCTTTAACAAAACTATCATGTACCTGATCTTTTCCGTGAATGTCAGCTTTTACCAACTTAGAATAAAATTCTTTTTTCCCTTCCACTCCAACATCTTCTGAGTGTATGAAAGCTACCCGAAGTGCCTCATACCTAAGTGCAATAGCAAAATTTGATACACAAGATCGGTGTAAGAGCCAAACATTTAGCGAGCTCATATGTCACCAATACACAGAACAATTATTGCAAATAAAAAATTCCAATATTCGCAAGTTTTTCATTTGTGGATACTAATGCTCAGTGTAGAAGCCTAGCCAGTCAACAAAGTAAGTGTAACAACCGCAACTATATAAACAACTAAAGAGCAATCAACAAACAAATAGGACGACCTGAAATACCACTTAGCCATTCCTATGAAATAATAAGCTTCATGGCTAACAAAATGATTCCTCGGAACTTATAAGCAGAAATAAATGATCCGAATGTGTTTAACAAAGAATTTAAGTCACACCTCTGCAATAAAAGTGAAATATCAGTAGCCTCTGGTTTCTTTTGTTGTTTCTGTTGCCCATAAATTTGGCAAGAGACAACATATGTAAATTTCAAATCTGCTTGAGCTCGTGCTTCAGGTGACAACTCATACCCTCGTGGCATGTTTGTCAGAGAAACATCATCCACTATAACAAAAACGAGTTGCCGTCACAAATCATGCATCTTACCATTTAAGAGAATACTGCAAAATAATTCAGATACTAAATACCTCCCAAGCCCCGCCTTTCTAAGAAACTCTGAAGCATCAAAGCCCTTCGGTAATACATCATACCTCGCACTTTTTTCCCACAAAAACACATTAAATGAGGCACTTAAGCATGAAGAACACGAAACCACAGTGAAACCCAAACATAACAAATTTAAACATATTTAAGAAAATTATTTACAAGAGATTATCAATTTAATTTTCTGACCTGTCCTTGCTAAAGTCTGTCCTCGATAAGAAACCCAAAATCTAAGCTCCAATGCATCAGTTGAACTTTCTTGAAGATCTACATCCCCTGTTGAATTAGACCTACCAATCCTCTCCAAGAAGTTCTCCCATTCATCTAAATCCAAAAAATCTCAGGTCATGACTAAACTGATTTAAGTAATGACCTTAAACACCTAGTAGCAGAAGATACATACCAGGAAATATTTTCTGAAGATAGAAAAGAATAGATATCCCATCCTCATTCTCACTTCTCAGCTCTGAAGAACTATAGAGCACCGTCTCGCTGTAGTATGGTGTGAACACACTATTCACAGAAACATAAAAAAGCTAATTAATCAGTTGGAAGACTGAATTAAGTTAAATGCCAGGCAAGTGCCACTGGACATACCTGAATGGTACCATTTCAGCAACGGGCCTTGCTTGGGGCATTTCCATAAATAAAGAATTTGCAAAAAACTCTAATCTTCTCCTCGCTTCAAGATTTTTGGGGACATTAGCCGCGGCATCTTTTACAGTGAGAAGAAGATGTAGCCGCTTGACCTGCTCAATCTGGAATTTAAACATAAAATTATTTGCATAAGACCACAAATCCAGTATTTCGAATAAATTTCCTCCTAGCTTCTTCTAAAAGAGCTTACTATTTCCGGGTCCCTAGGCCACTCTATCCTAGAAAAGAGTCGCCCTTCATTTCGGGCTCGTGCTAAAATATTCCATGTATCAAGCTGCTCCCTGATGCATACACGCGGAACCATAAGATCTTTTGTCGGGGATGGTTCTCAATACAAGTTGAGATCTAAGTGAGCAAGTGAACCTGGTAATATACCTCAAATCATGTGAAAGAAGGTCATGTGTGACCACCTCGTAAAAATCAAACATAGCTTTTGCAGCACCTTTAGCAAGACCTGGAGTTTCATCTCGTATCTGGGACATGTCATAGAGAATGTTTAAAACCAAAGCAAACAAGATGAAACAACTAAGATTCAAACTATCTATACTTTACCATAATATTCAGTTAACCAAAGGTAGTGAAAGATGTCTAGTTAACACATACAAATTGCTGAAAGTAGCACTAATTCACAGAATTCTAGCTTTCAGCATAAGTGGTACAATACATCCAATTTGCTTAAATTTTTACCAATAAGAAGGCATTAATTCACAGAAGTTAAGCATGCAGAGAACGCGTACCAAAAGCCCAGTTAATGCAGTAAATCTGGAAACCACCAACTGAAGCTTCTTAAGATTTAAAGTTATAGCAAGGGAACCCTCCTGTATACTGTTGCTGATCTCCAAAAAAATTCTTTCGACCCTATTACCAGAGTGAAAAAGAGGCATTATTATCATGCCATACATATAAAATTCTAACGACGGCGATCTATCGCGAGCAGAACATGATATTGGCATATTAACAAACATTGAGAATTAAACAGATTGAAAGACTGTACCAATGTCGCCCTTCACCGTCAACCATGGAGTTCAAAATTTGTCTAACGCTGTGATAGCACTCCTCAACTGCATATGCCATGTATTCATCATCACATATTTGTCTCCAAAGTTCTTCCTGTGTTTCTTTGCACTCCATGGCTAAATCAATGGCTACCAAAATCTGAAAAACAAAAAAGAAGCCAGAATATTCCACACAAGAGAGGAATGTCAAGCCTTAGATCTCAACTTTGAAGAATGGAAATTATTCAATAAGCTGCACCTTACTACAGAGAAGAAACAAGGGCCACTGGACTAGGCTAAGAGTTCCCGTGTTACTGGGAATAGAAAGCAAATCCATCTCCCTGGTATCAAAGACATCAAATGTTTGAGTAATAGGCGTTGCACAAACGATATAACACAAAAGCAAGCAAACACCATTAACCTGTTACTGATATAGTCTTCCTCTCTCAAGCTTTTTATAATCTCATTCCAAAATGGCGAAAACATTGCAGCATAGGCCTTGTTCATATCCTGACCATCCTTCAAAAACAGTTGGAAAGGTAAAAATATAAATATAGTTTTAGCATAAAACAATGTTTGAGAATCAACAAATAAAAGTCCACAGTAGACACAATAAAGAGAGAAACACTAAATAAAGTCAGCATAGTGCACAATCATGGATGAAGAGAAAAACGAGAGAAACGAGAGTAAAACTTAGGGAAAACAGGAGTATTACGAGAGCATGAAATATTAGGCAATAAATTCGCATTGACTTTTCACCAAACCATTTTTTCTCCTGAAAATTACTGAGAATGGAACATCCTATAATAGTCTGGATATAAATTCAGAAATTAAAATCTGTTCTCCACAATCCAAACTACCCTCACATCTCATAAGCTAGAAACATTCACAAGCAATAGAGTTACAAATACATTCACAGGCAGTTTCAAATATGTACTTTTTTCTGACCACATAGTTTGTTCTCACTAACAAAAGCCCAAAGTCAAAATACTCTTGAATTAGATCACAGAGCCATTTTTAGATAAAGAACTGCAAATAAAAGACAACAATGCAAGAATAGCTCTAGAACGGCCAAGAAATTGAACAGAATTTATTACTAACCTGAGAAGCATGTTGGTCAAATGGTACTCTGAAATAAACCATTACAACAGAGATTAGGCCGTGAAAGAAGCGCAACAAAAAAAAACTTTTAATAAACAGATCATAACATATTTGACTTTCAGTGTTATAATAAAAACGTTAAGGGACAGATCCAATTTATAACCTTTTCACAACAGGTGAGACAAGATTCTTGGCAAAAGCTTCTGGAAAGCTCTCAAAACGCTTATGAACCATTTCAATAGAGCGAATCTAAAATAGACAGATAACTGAACCTCGTTAGTAAGGGAACCGGCAATATGAAACGAAACACATTATCATTAACAGTACCTCGCCTAGACGAGCTTTTGCACCCATCACACCACCAATGATTGCAGACAAGAGTGTGTACCATATATGAATATCCATAAGATATATCTAGTTATAAAAACAAAACCTCACAATTAGTAAATTTCAAGCGACACAAGTCAATCACAAGTAGTTACGAAAGAAAATTAGACTTGAGAGAACCAGCTTAAGATCATTTTATGATTAGATTGGCTCCCAACAATGTTATCTACGAGTATAGTTCAATTTTCGCCTTAATGATTCAGTAAAAAGTAAAGCATACACAATTACTGTTTAAACCATCAACTAATATTTATCCAAGACAAATATCTACTAAAGCTGTCATTTTATGTTACGAGAAGAAAACATATATGAATATATAAAGTTGAGCTATGGTTACATATATGAAGCAACATCATTGGCACATTTTACAAACCACGAGAAACAAAAAAGCTAAACACCCTATCGGATTATATATCTCAGAACAATGACGGATATGTCAACATAGAATTTATAAGAACTTACCGCCAAAACTGGAGCCCACAAGCTAACAATGGTCAACGCATGATTGTTACCTGAGAAAAAATTTTAAATGTAGCAGATGCATATCAACAACACTTTCAAAGACGCAATACAGATTAATCGGTAACAAATTAATCTGTATTATGATTGGTCAAATAAACCCAATATTCTTCAATTGAAGTTTCACAGATCATGTAGCCAACGAAACAAGGAACATGGGTATTTCACCAGAAGACGGAGTTATTCGTTAAGGATAATTCCCACACTATAGTTATCTTACGCCAATTAACAGGCGCCCAATTAATTTGAGTTCTACTCATAGAGAAACTTACTTTTTGAGACAATATCATGCCACGAATAGTGAAAAGAAGGAAGATCAATGATAGTGATGGTGGGTTTTACAAGTGGTTTGATCTGCAATATGAAAAAGCACAGTCAGTCAAATGCCATACATGGGCTTCGTAAATTACTTGATAGACGAAATATATATTCCAACCACGCTGCATGAGAACAAAGTTACAATTCTACAGAAGAAGACACCAACAAATTAGATGAAGACAGAGCATTCAACAAAGCAGTTGGATAAATACAGCAGTGTAATGTCCCCCATGTATCATGTGGTGGTAGAGCCTCCTGTTTTTTCCGATGAGTAGTACCACAGCTTGATACACGGATGAGACATTACATAACTCTTTACATATGTATAGTAGCAAAATATATACAGTTGTAGAAGCATTCTTGCCTGGAGGAAGTATGCAAATGTGAACTTGGAGGCTAGGACTATCAACCAAAACGCCACATACCTGGATATTAGAGGAAAAGTTAAAATAAACATAAAATCTGGAACCAAGGTCTTTTACAAAGTTCTACAAAGATCCCAAACCAATTGACCATCGATGACAGCCATTTAGTCGTTCAAACAGTTTCTGTGCAAAATGACAATATTTTTAGGTGCAAACTGACGCATCCACAATGTCTACTCTCTACAACCACATCTTCCTACACAAATCTCTATCGTTCATCCATATTCCAAAACTCATTTCCGATTAACCAATGTATTTCAACTAGTCAACTAACACAAGAAAAGTACTAAAAACTGAAACAATAAACTTTTTACTATCTGTAAAGTTTGATGGTGCAGGTAGAAAAACCTGCAATAATCGCTTAAATTCTCAAACAGGCCACGCCCAACGAAGTACCGTTCCTGAAAGAGATAAGAAGTATTACCAATTTGCTTCATAACCTACGTTTTCTTTTATTTAAAACCTTAACAGAAATATACCTGATATATCCACTTAAAAAACTGGAAGAAAGATTGATCTGACATTTCTGACAGAGCATGGCATGCTGGAAGTTTGACTATAAGTGCAAAGATGAAGCGAACAGCGGCATAACAACCCAATACGAGAATGTATAGACGAAAGAAAAATTCATTTTGGGTTTGTTTATTTTTTTCCTGCAGAACCCTCCTGCGATAGTTGTTTCAAAAAAGGTTAGCTCTTCTGCAGACAAATTTTATCAAGAAGAAATAGTTCCAGCAAAAAATTGGATACGTACACATAAACATATACCACAAATACTGAACCCAAGCCCCACCAGATGAACCTGATAACCAGCCTGGATATAGCCATGCCTCTTGCCATGCTGTAGGCGCCGTACATAAGTATGACATCAAGAAGACCTGCACAAATGACAAACAAGGGATGCTCGACAACAAAGTACATGCACAACTTATACAATCTGATTCCGAATTTTCTAAATGGAAGTCCAACAGACTGAGTCACAAGATTTTACATTCAAAGAAGTTCATAATAGCATATGTAGGCCCAGCACTCAGTAAGATCTTGAATGTATCTATATCGAGATTCTCTTTCCTGAAGGCTATAATCGTCAAAGCCTGTACAAGTAAGAATACAATAATAATAAGAAAAAATATCAAATTCAAGCAGAAAACTGTTCATAAATATCACACCAACCTGGAACATTATAACCATGAAGATCCAAAGTCTATGAAAACTTCGGAAAAGGTGAAGGTATGTCCGATGCTCAACAAAGCTGCTTTTACCAGTCTAACATTGAATTGCCGGAAAATGGATAAGTCCAAGAAATTGCAGAGACATGAATATATGACAAAAAATAGAAGCATAGACATTTTTGCAGTGCTTTACAGCAATCTGTGTCCAGGAGTTGATATTATTGGATAATCAAAAATGGTTTGACATTCATTTTGATTGGAGTGATTTCCCTATGTATGCATAGGAGAGAAAAAACTTCACAAATATATATATATATATATAAACACCCGCAACTAGAAAAGACCCATAAAGTGTTACTATGGATAACCCACGTAAAATGAAAAACATAAGACAAAAAATAGTGCCTGGAGCAAAAGTCACAAAAATTGAAGCCAAGATAAACTAAGTGATCTAGATGATTGTTCAGATGATTAGTGGGCCAAACATAAATTCCTGGAATAATATCTGCATGAATATGACTTACCCTTTTCCGCCCTTTGGGCTTGCTTAAAAATTTTGCCTCTGTTTTCATAGGCCAGCTTAACTCAAAGCAAGCAGGTGTCCTACACATAACACACAGTTAATGAAAACCCTTTGAAGAGAGTATCTACTTGCAAGTTGCAAATGTAATAGTACTAATAAAATACAAACCAAAAGTATTCATTGAAGTCATCATAATTCCTCCATTTGGAATGTGCAGCTTTCCCATTATTGTTTCGAACAGTTTCCTATACGGATATAAATTTCAGAACTAAGTAAAGAAACGATTATCTATAGCAAAAACAATTATGCACCACATTTCTGAAACCATATTAGCAAGTCGATGCATGCTACAAAAAACGGGAGTCGGAATGTACTTTAGAACCAGAACAACTTAGATACTATGTCAATAAACTGATTGGAAAATCTTTCGGCTGTTCAAAAGTTGGCCACCAGAAGTTAGTGAGCTCTGTAAACCACATACAATTAGTGAGCTACTAATTGCATCATAAGTATCCATGGTTAACACGGGGGCATGTTTCACAAAACGTAATATGGAAGTTCAACGCAGAAAACCATAAGAAGGGTTTAGAAATAGAAACTTAAGTAAACTGAAAATTATTTCCAAAAGCTCTAGTTAAGTGACAAATTTCAAACTATCATTTTTGCCTAAAGTCGAAATATGAATTAGCATACAATAACGGGAGGAGAAACACGTACAATTAATTGTCAAATAGGAAAATAATTGAAGAAGAAAATTAAGATGCTAGAGAGACGAGTTGTAATAGCACAGACTCACCGCTGACATTGCTTCATATATAGGGGAGATAATTCGCTCCAGAAATGATACAGAACCAGTCTCAGTTAAGCAACTGTCAGCACGGACAGCTTCTCCATGATCCAATTTTGCATCCAATTCCTTTGCCATCTAACAAACAAAAGCAACTGCTAGTGAAAAGTGCTATATTTTTGCTTCACGCTGGGTTCATAATTCGTCACTACAGATTGAAAACTTCATTGCTAAATTAGACTATGCTAGGACTAGTGCTTTGACATAAATTCAGAGCCAAGATGCAGAGGCAAACAGATACTTCAACAATGCTGACAAGTCTTTTCTCAGCTTTGTTTCATGTACAGGAAGAATCAAAATATAAACTGCAGAGCAACACTAGCAAAAAAAATGTAAACCTGGACATTTAGTTTTTCTTGTTTTCTCAGCAAAGAATACCAAAAATTCATTTCACAAACTTAAAAACAAATCATAAGTATACTGATCTCGAAAAGTTGGTGTATAATCAATAAGAAGATTGTATCTTACTCGGTGAAAAATATAGCAGATACACTCTGGAAGAAATCGGACATTAGCAGCTTCACCCCAGATTAGGAAGTACAAAGAAACAAGAAATAGCTTTCTGTCCCTGTTAATGGCTTCTAACCTAATAAAAAAGATTCAAAATTAATAAATTCACATTAATTAAGCCAGTATTCCATATCAAAGCTTTAAGAACATTTACTTGTTGTAAACAACGCGTATCCTCAAGTATTTGCACCACTTGCTGTAGTTCTCCAGAACCTTCAAGAAAACCTCATTGACTGCTTTCTCATCAATTTTCTACACGAAAAGAGCGTTTTGAGATGACAATCTTTTAACCACAGGAAAATTGTAACTGGTGCTCAGTAAAGGGGTGTGTCACAACAGAACATTACTGTAAAAAGAAAGTACTCACTGGGTCATTCTGGCCAGGTACGCTAAGCTGAGATTGCGCGTTTGAAAGTGTGAGAACCAGATGTTCCCGTTGGTTCCTTACATTATCTCTCTGAGACAATGATCAAGAGAGAAAATGGTAAGCCATGCAAATGATCAACAATCAGGGAAGATATTGATCCAATGATTACTACATACCTGAAACCCAAAGATGTACTCCAGCAAATCAAACATATCTGCATCACGTTGTCCAGAAACCTCAAAATCTTCAGGAAGCTTAGGGAAATGTTCAGCATATTTAATTGCATGTATAGCACCGCGCACCTAAATAGAGAAATTAGAGTCTTTTCTCAATGAGAAAAAACTTGAAAGGCTAATAAAACCTAATTAGATATGGACACATGTAACTTTAAATTCCTTGCTTGACTTACTTCCGGGAAAACCCCAATTGCATTGGTCATGGTCTGTGCTTCTAGAGGGACAATGTTATAAGGAGTTAGTTCCGCAGACAAAGTGGCATCAGCTTTTTTAATTCGCCCAAGCTGAAATAAGAAACAAAAAAAATATCAAATCAGCTCATCCAAGATAAGTATATAGCATGGAAAACTCAGTGATTGATTAAATGATCTTAATGAACATTTCTTTTCACCCCAAAAATATTAAACAGTTATAATCTATTCACTCAAATACAATTTCTGAACCATGTTCTTCAATCATTGGAGTTATTTGCATATATGTTATATGATCGCTTGGCGTCACTAAACAAGAAGCCAGAAGCATATTAATTTTCATTTGAATTACGACACATAACAAGTAAGATACCTCCTCCTTGATAGACCTTCCAACACCATTTGGATCTGCATCTCTGCTTAGGGCCTCTAATACCTCACTTAAGGCCCTCAGTGTAGCAAAGACCTTCCTCATCTTCAAGATCCTAGGACCAGAGAGAAAAACAAAAACTGGTCAATCAAAGAAAAAAAATAGTAAGAAAACAGTGCAAATTAGAAAGCATCTCTACATACAGAATCTCATCCATATAAGTGAATAGAGGCATCATAATTTATATTGACTAAGATTTTATCACGACATACATACCCAAAAAAAAAAAAAAATAACAATCTACACCCAGAAAACCACTCCCAGATGTAAAAACATGCATCAATAAAATCCTGGATGCATGCTTCAGATTTTCAAAATTTCGGCCATTTTATAGGGACAGAATCCAAAAGGTGTCTAAAAATAAGAAGACTACAGGGATTAGAGATTCACATACTCCCCCACATTTGAAGAAAAATTTGTTCCTGATTCCCTCCATTTCTGCTCTTCCCTTTGGATATCATCCACTCTGTGCCGTTTCTTATAAAGTTGGTAAAACTTCCAAAGGCGATCAATATCAAGATTGCGGTCTATTGGAGCACCATCTCTCTTCACAAGTTTTTGCTACAAAAAAAAAATTAAACCTCTTTGATTCAGACTGAGTAAACATACCATTTCACAAAAAGAAAAAAGCAAACCAAGAAAGCAAGATTGTGCACATAGATTTCCCATAAAAAAGTAACGAGATGCCATAGTTAGAACAGCAACAATTATAAGCACAAAATGCAGCATAAAGATGCATTCAGACAGCTATGTGCATGTGCACATGATCAAACCCAATACACAGATGTAGTAGCATCATGAGACAGCCATACTTTATTCTGTTTCCAGCAAGAACGATTGACATATCAGACCAACATACAGCAACGAAGATGATGAAAAAAGAAATTACCTTAATCACAGACATCAAACCAGTCTTGAACTGAAGAACACCTCTTCCATCACTGTTTGGATCCAAATTCTGCGCCATAGAGTAGGCTTGCTCACACACTACATCACACAAAAACAATGCCATCAAGTAAGCTACTAATGTAACGCATAGTGAAGCATAAATACATTAGTACGCTCATTGTAAAATACACATTCCAATAAACTCAACCACGAGCAAATATATAAAAACGTAAAACTCATCATATTTGCCACCTTTGTACCAAAAAAATGGATAAAGAGCAATCACTGTACGTAAAAGAAACCTAAACCCTAATGGAAAACTCAAGAAACGTACGGATTCTAGCGACATTTGGATCCTCAGACTGAATCTCATCAGCAGCTTGTAAAATCGCATCGATATTTGTAGCGCGTCCAAGTGAAGCCGGAACTTGTCCCGCTAGTCCGCTATTAACTCGCTCATGGCCTTGCCCCGAAGTCCTTAACTGCTCTCTTCTCAGAGTGGCTCGAACCAGCCTATCCCAATTACTCGAAACCCTAGCCATATTGGATTCCAAAAATCAAGACTGCATAGGAAAAGGGAAAGAGACGACGAAGAAGAAGCTGAAACGCGGAAAAAACTTCGAGCTGGAGGATTCGAAATCGGATCTAATGGCGGATTTTTGAATCGAAGAGATTCCTTCGTGAAGTGGTTTTTCTGTAAAGAGAAATTTAGAAATGGTGGATTTGTCGAAAAAGAAAAAGGAAGAGTTTACGAATTTACGACATCACCCCTCCGTTTCGAGCCGTTCTAGATACGGGAGGGTTGAAAAATAACCGTCGGAGGTCAATACACGGCTTGACTTATTAGAAACGGCGTCGTTTTCTCTCTCTATGAAACCGCGTTATACCGCTTTCGTTATACTTTCTAAAAATTGACCGTTGAGAGATCGCACAATATACGTCTCAGGCCCAATAATGAAAACTGGCCCATTGTTTTCTGTAATTTGATTCGTTTACTTTCTAAAAATCGACCGGTGAGAGATCTCGCAGAATATACGTCTCAGGCCCAATAATGAAAACTGGCCCAGGCCCTCGTTTTCCGTGATATGGAAAAACATTCAAATAAAAACAAGGACTAAAAAAATCCGACCTGCCGGAATCGAACCAGCGACCTAAAGATTTATCTGCTTCAAACTACAGTCTTCCGCTCTACCAACTGAGCTAAGGTCGGAGTTGCGAATTGGTTTGTTAAAAATATATATATACGTTATTATATAACATTCTGGACAATTAAGCTCACTATCTCAAGCTGTTTATTTTATTTTTTTTATATAAACAACAATGGATTACAATCTCAAGCTACGTCGAGGTGTACAACCTTTCAATATCAATTTTTACGTACATTCTCTATTCTAGCTGCAAACTTGGAGTAAACTAAAAACAATATACGAGTATAAAATAATTTAGCAGATATCAGATTATACTAATACTTTGGAAATCATATCTAAACTATAAGAAAATCACATTAGAAAACACAAAGACAAATCACATATAATTGATGTTAATATCTAAAATAAGTGATACAAAACAACCTTGTTTTGTAGTGCACGTTGATTAAGCAGCTACTTGAAAAATATATATTGTATGGTAGTATTTGTTTCTGAAATATTCAGTGAGAAATGATGTATTTGTTTTCTATTTTTAAACAAGTTTAACCCTAAAAAAATTTCTGAACAAGTGACTAAAAAAAATAAATACATTTTGGTAATATAGTTATTTAAATTAATTTCTTTTAATTAATCTTTTCACATACAGCATTATATACCATAAATGGGGATGTTACTTTGATAAAACAGAAAAAACATGTAAAGAGAGAGGGGGAGGGGAAAAGGACAATATAGGTGAAAAGGAGACAATGTGTGTCGAAACTGAAAGACAAGAGTAAGATGATAGCCCACTATGATCTGCAGATCTCATCAATGTCCAATTAAATCATTTCGACGTGGAACCTCTAACTCCCTTTGTTTTTTTTGTTTGTATTTTCCTATATTGATTGCATATTTTGGTCTTGTCGACAATATTAATTAGTGTTTCTCATGCTTATGTTTATCATCAAGATCCAGATCTTCCACAAATTCCATACGTGGAGATGAGCTTACAAAATGAAAGTTTTTAAATCTGCGGTATTAATCAACACTGTGGTGACACTAATTGATTGAGTGTTACTACTGACCGAACATTGGATTTTCTTATTTGTGTCACAAATCACAATTTATAAAAATTTCCTACGTACTACGTACGTCTTTTCTTTGAAGTCTTTTTTTTTTGTTTTTGTTAAAGCTTTCCGTGTCTCTAACGTTAACTAGTACGAATGAAGTAATATTAAAGAAAAAACACAAAGTCTCAAAAATTTCACATGATTCCACTACTTTTGAGTGCATGGCTTGCTCTGCCACTCACATAAATGTCCATGATACAATTTCCTATTGATTTCCTTCTATATAACTTAGTGCACATTATCCATGGTTTCTATATATTGGTTCAGATACTCATTAAAAAAATTGTCTACTGCACCAATATTTCAAAAAAAATTAACAATTTACAATATACAACACAACAACAACAAAATAAAAGTTCATAAAAGAAAAATTCATCGAAATTTGCAAATACTGATATATTCTAGATTTCTTACGTACAGAGTTTGAAGGCCAAAGAGGGTTTTTCTTGTTTAAATAATTGTGAATGTTTATATTGTTTCTAATTAAATTTGAGATCGATGACAACGGATTCTAAATTACTGCGTACGACCATTCTTCTTTTACATATTTAGAAGATAAATAAAACAAAAGTTACTAATGTTACAAAGGATTTTAAACTTATTTTCCAGAACATATAACAAAAGTTACAAAGGAGCATATAAACCCACATATGTTCTTGATGATACTAATGTAATCTTTTGGGCTTAATCATATAAAACCCATTTTTTAGTTTTAATCACATATACCCACCTACCTATTTAAAACAATTAAAATTCTAAACTAGCCCTTAGTTTATTTATCCGTTGTCTTCTCCGATGTTACCCTATCTCTCTCGAGACTTTCATTTTCCGATCTGATCTTACCCAAACTCCTTCATCACCGATCTTCTTCTTCTCCTTCTAATGATCGCCTCAAATTGATCTAATCATCACCGTGTATGCCGTCGTCGAATCCTCTCAAACTAATATTTGAAACGAATCAAGGTTCAGAAGTTCTTCATAACCGTTAAAGATGTTGCATTGTTCTTTGTCGGAGCTTTCGCCGGACCCGCCGCGAAGTATGTTACAACACTGNGGCACTGCTTGACTGTAATAGAAGGAGAAGGAAGACGATCTCTCACTACTCGTCCTCAAACTCATCTCCTTCATCTTCCGATTCCAGAGATTGAAATTCCCGATGGGATTTGGTGGTAAAGTTCTTATTCCTCTCTCCCCCGTGCTTCCACATGGNAACACTGCTTGACTATAATAGAAGGAGAAGGAAGACGATCTCTCACTACTCGTCCTCAAACTCATCTCCTTCATCTTCCGATTCCAGAGATTGAAATTTCCGATGGGATTTGGTGGTAAAGTTCTTATTCCTCTCTCCCCCGTGCTTTCACATGGATTTGTCGTGGTAAATTAATCCTCTCCTCTCTCTCTCTCTCTCTCTCTCTCTCTCTCTCTCTCTCTTTCGCATTTTTGGATGTTTCGCTTTTGTTGGTACATTAATCCTCTCCTCTCTCTCTCTCTTTCTCGTTTCTGGATGTTTCGTATTTGTTGGTACATTAATCGTAGAAGTGATAGAGACTGGATTTCAGTTGGGGAGAAAAGCGTTGATGTGTATCTTTCCTAATTTCTGTAGTACAATGGTACTGGTCTGANTCCGATGGGATTTGGTGGTAAAGTTCTTATTCCTCTCTCCCCCGTGCTTCCACATGGATTTGTCGTGGTAAATTAATCCTCCTCTCTCTCTCTCTCTCTCTCTCTCTCTCTTCACTCATGATAACACGAAGCAAGTGTCAGAGATCTTTCGTATGGTTTCTTGCGCTCCACGGTNTTCGCGTTTTTGGATGTTTCGCTTTTGTTGGTACATTAATCCTCTCCTCTCTCTCTCTTTCTCGTTTCTGGATGTTCGTATTTGTTGGTACATTAATCGTAGAAGTGATAGAGACTGGATTTCAGTTGGGGAGAATAGCGTTGATGTGTATCTTTCCTAATTTCTGTAGTACAATGGTACTGGTCTGAGTACCAACTCTTGACTAATGCTTTTGGGGATTGTTTGCAATNAGTACCAACTCTTGACTAATGCTTTTGGGGATTGTTTGCAATGTGTAGGAGGAAAATCTTGACGCCATTGGAGGTAAAATTGATAGTAGATATCATGCAATGTAGTATTCTTGTACTCTCATTCTTCTACTAGTCTTTACAAAACCTTTGACAAAACATGTTAATACTCTTATAATCATCCTTTTTTTGTTGTATATTTTGGAAACATACAATAAGGTGGAAGAGAAAACTCAGATTTACTTGCCTTACAATATACTTCCCCTCGACCCGGATAGTCAGAATCAGGCTATAATGAGATTG
>OVAP01001026.1:0-27016 GCA_900406295.1 Aurinia saxatilis
AACCTGATAGTCCCTAAGTGGTTAGGATAGGTCAGTTTTCCTACAAAATGATCGTGTACTGAAGCCATATCCATGATGAGTCCTAGGCAAGGCGAAACCAGTCGATTGTGATGCGATGATGAAGAGGCTGTATCGGTATGTGAGGTGTGTACCGAGTACCGCATGAACCTCAAGAAGTGAGCCCGTGATAACATTCTCACTACTTGGAAATTCAGTCCATGCAGCCCAAGTTCTGAAGTGGAAGGCGGTTATGATCGAATTAACTTCCGTTAATATATATCAGTATATGAGGGACGAGGTTTGGCTTGCCAAGTATATTGTTAGAGATGTCTATTTACTGCTTAATTCTGAAACTAACATCAAGCTGTAAGGAATGATGCTCCAGTTGAAGAGTATCTTGCCATTGCTACATGGTTCTCAATGTTCAGCCCCACAAATGATTGGACTTTGGGGTATGGCTGGTCTAGGGAAGACTACCATCACAACATAATTTTCAGAACACAAGCTGTGAAATATGACATGTGCTACTTTCTTCCAGACTTTCACATAATGTGTCAAACAATGCATGTTATTGGAGAGGAAGCCTTGAAAACCCAAGCATGTCCTTTCCATGAGGTATGAGGAGATGAAAGCGGAGTCTCATGATCAGATCAAGAGACTTGCTGACTTCTTGGATTGTCCTTTTACCAAGGAAGAAGAAGACAATGGAGTGGTGGAAAGGATCTTAGACCTTTGCTCTTTGCGTAATTTGAGCGGTTTGGAGGTTAACAAACACAAAAAATAAACAATGTGCATCACAAAAATAATTTCCGCAAAGGAGAAGTCGGTGATTGGAGGAATTATCTTACTCCTGAAATGGAAAACAAGATATACATGATTATCCAAGAGAAACTCCAAGGTTCTGGCTTAACTTCTAGAGTTATATATATATAATCGTTGTAGCATCACAACTTCCGTTGTTCTGCTCCTTGGATAATGTCTTTTCATGCATTGTTACTTTGATCTGTTTGCAATAAATATTGTTCAATAATAGCCATATGAAAATGTGATCGGACGTATCACATTCACGCATACCTCTCAAGCAAATCGGACGTATCACATTCACGCATACCTCTCAAGCAAATCGGACGGCATCAATCATTACACTTACATAATCCAAGTGCACGCTATGAGGATTTGTAATATGAAAGGTGGTTCATGCGAAAGACCAATATGGTGCATGGTTTTAACATATATCATCCGGATAATTGGGTATCCATACAAAAAAATATATTATTGGGAGTCATTTTCCATAATTCTAACATACATTTCACAAACATATAAGCAAACTACACTAAATCTAAGAGCAGCCGCATCACCACATAATGTGCTAGCTAGTTAATATATCAGAGTTTTTATCGGTTTTCAACTATGATATATATCTATTAGTTTTTCAAGTTTTTTGGAATCTTTTTAGGTTGAAACATGCTGGGATGAACTCTTACGTTTAAGGAATGTTCATAAAATAGGAGCAAACAAACAAGAAACAAAAGCAAAGGTGAATTATCCAAAGCACCTGTTTAGCAAAGAGAAGAAGATATAAAGCACCTCGATCGATCAAGAGATGGATGGATGGATCGATCCATCTTGATGAGTGAATTTAGATAGAGCTTGAAATCTTGGATCGATCGATCAAAGCTCAGATCGAATGATTCAGCTTCATACAAACAAGTTTTCCTTTTTCCCTTTAAATAAAGAAACTCCGATTTTGTGATTTTGGCTAAGGGATTTCAATAAAAAACGTATTTAAACTTATAAATAAGAGTTTTTGACCATTGTTTAGGTTATTCATTTATTTTTTGTTCTTACACTTGCAAGTGTTGGGGAGAAGAGTCTATACTTTGCATCTCTTGAGATGCTTTTTTGAACCCATGTTATCATAAGTTATCTCTAATTATGCATTTTGTTTCATCTAGTCCTTTGTGTACTTCAAATAAGGAATGGTTTAGACGAATTTATGAATCAATGTATTATACATAGAGAAGCATTATCCATAGCTAGTTCCTCATCTAGGGTTGTTCTAATTGCTTGGACTTGATTAATCAGGTAATTAACTCATTAGAAGCGTAGTTAGGTTTCTTAAAAGAACCTCGATGAGAAGATACTCCTTAGCCAACGGAAGTTCATGTGAACATATCAAATATATAATATTGTTTAGAATTCTATGTTCAAACGACAATTTAAAATTCTAAATTGCTAAATAAAGTAATTGATACCACGACAGTGGATTAGTTAAATGTTTATGTTTTGAGTGTTATAACGGTTCTTAGTTCCCTGAATGATTTTATGGTTCATGATCTTTGAATTCATGCAAATTGCGCTAGACCTAGCTCTTTATCTAACTGAATTTTACATAGTTTATTAGATATCTTAGTTTGCATCAACCTCTTACTGATCCCTTAGCTCAGTTTCACTCTAATTGATTCATAGAGTGACAACTTGGTCTTTCTGGATTCAATTTCTTAATACTACAACACTTCTTGTGCACTTATAGTAGTTATATAGGGTTAAAACATATGTGCATCACTAGGTGCTATACACCATCTAATTTTTTTTCCGAGTTCTTTTGGACTTGAATGTCGGAACTTGGAAAGAGGTCCTTCTCCACTATTGATGCTACAATGAACATAATCATCCTCTATGTGGCACATGCTCGTCTAGTTTCCTAAATCTGGACCCTCAAATTACGTTGAAAAATACTAATGATCACCCATTAAAAACATTTTACCCAACTTACCCGAACAAACAGATAAAATCCCCCACAAACCTTCCTGGCCAAATTCATAGCACAAACCAAATTTTATTCATGCAATTTGCAGAATAACGGAAGATGATAGATTGATGTTGAATAAATTTTCAAGAGGAAAATATTGTTCATGTTTACCATCTTGTTTCAAATAAGTATAGTATTTTAAATTTTTGGTTATACCACATTTTTGTATTTTTGTTGGGTTTTTTAATCTGTTTTCTAGTAATTTTAGGTTATAGATAAGCATATCAATTTGTACAAAATCTGCGAGCCAGCTTGGTCCGGTTCTGAAAAACATATGGCTTAGATTTAGATTTAGATTTAGATGTCCGATTAAAAATGGTGTCTTACGTGCTAAGCCCCATTAGGGATTATGGCTTAGGGATTTTACAGGTTTAGCCCGACCAAACTCGGATCAGTCCGAAAAACCTTGTAATTTTGTTTGTGGATTTATGTGGTGAGTTAGATCACATGGCGTGTGATGTCTTAAACATCCCGATAACTTTTTGGCATAAGAGTATACTTCTAATAGTATATTTGTATAATTTATATATTATAATTAATAAACTTTACTTCAAGCTTGTTTATGTAGATCTGGATGGTGATGGGAATTTAGAATACATTGAAGCAGATTCAAATCTTAATGTACTATTATGATTTGTGTGTGTGTGTTTTTTTCGTCATCAACATTCACTTATGATTTGTGTGTTTTATCTATATGTTTATTTAGTTTAAGATTTGAATAGTTTATCTGGTTTTGGAATTTTTTTTATTTTAAATGAAGTTATTTGATAAAAACATTTTAGTAATTTTTCATATTTAAATTTATTGTTTCTATATATAGAAGACATTTGTTTTAGATTTTTAGAAAGTTTAATAAAGTAATTGAATCTCATACATTAAAAATGTTCGATGAATACGGGAACATACAATTGTTTTTGTCAAAATTTTACTCCGATTTAAGGAGAAATCTAAAAATGTCAGAAGGGCCGTATAGCCCAGTTTGGGCTGGACTGGGCTTCAAATATAGGTCCGAATTTTATATGAAGCGAAATCGGGTTGAATTTAAATATATGTAGATTTTTGCAGGTTTAGGATCGTTCAGGGCAGTCACACCCGAATGGTATTCTATATTTTGAGATTTTTTAGCGAGACAAAAAAATAAAGGAAAATATTCTGTATTGATCTTTCCACAAATCTGGAAGTTTTATGCTGATGTGAATTTTGGACAAAGCAAATGAGATCATACGTAGTAATATATATTGAGAACAGTGAAATTTGATTTTAAGAAGTTGTATGATTGGTTGAACCTACATTTTGGTGCAACATCATATCATTCTAGAGTCTAAACATTTTTTTAATATATGAATTAGTGGGGGGAATGACTTCCATAAATTATGTGCTTATTATATATGTTTAATTTGATTTAATTCTAAAAACATTTTTTTCACTAAAACTTTATTGATAACAGGGGGTGAGATATATTGGTGGGATTTGTTGGTGGAACATGCAAAATAAAACAGTATCGTAACCACCATAAACGATGGTCCGGAGACAGTACTGACAACCAAAGAAAATTGCCAGAGTACCAACAATAACAAAGTATAAACAGAGAAATAAAGCCTCAAATCAAACACCAGAAAGCCAAAACTGCTAACTCTAGAATCTAACCACATAGGTTGTAAAGGGGAATTAAGGGGAACCAACTAAGATAGTAAAAGACTATCCTCATTCTACTGTAAAATAACTACACAGAGCTACCCACCACGCCAGCGAACAGATAAAACAGAAGAATTAGAGCCAAAGGGAAGCCATGCCAACTCCAATCTTTAATCCAAACTCGAACCCAAACCTCTTTTTACTGCTAAAGTCAAACAAGACTTAGCCACTGTGACCTATGAACTTGAGCGGATCTAAACTACTAGAGAAGACGCTCGACGAAGTCCCAAACCCTAACATAAAACCTACTAAGACTCGACCCTAAAGAAGCAAACAAGGTTTGGTAAAGGTGAGGCGAAAACCCAGCCCACAATGAAGAGGAAAACAGGCTTCAACTAAAAATGGTAATCAATTTCTAGGAATAAACCATATAAATCAATTCAACTAGCGATGAGAGAGCTAATCCGGAACCAAAGTCCGGTCAATAGCCACTAAACCCAACTCCAGTCCCGAGTCAAAACCTAGCCATACCTCTAACCAGAAAAAGGTTCCCGATATGGTTGAGAATCAAGGTGCATGAGGGGAAAACCATCACAGACGAAATTCGAATTTAGTAGGTCTCCAGCAGTGAAGACACTGGCAAGTTTCCTTGATAGATCGAATCAAACCATCGCACAACACCATGCTCCTCCATTCCGAACCAAACACGGGAACAAAAGCCGTCAAAACCAAAACAAACGAAAGGAAAGAGGGGACCAGTGCCGGATCTAACCACCGGACACCAGTCCCGAAAACACAGTTCAGATCTGAAGGCTCTTGCTCTAGCTTAAGAGAGAAGAGAGGGGAAGATGTACTATATATTTTATTTTTTCCAATTGAACTTGAATTATATAAGCTTTAGGACTACAACTTGCATACCTACAAATAGCTCAAAGGCCTTGCTATATCAACAACAAAAGACAGGGAGCCTGAGCAGAAACATAATTACTCCAAAAAATGAGCTAACAAAATAAATTTTTAAACCCTCTCATTCTTAAAAAGATCTTTGAGCCAAGCAGGATGGTCAATGGCTACATAGGATTGTAGTATATCTTCATTTGTGACGCTTGTAGCTATGAGGGAAGCACATCTATTTGTTACCTTTGCCCCCCCCCCCCACAAAAATCCAATTAGTAAATACTTGAAGCGACTTCTTCAGTTCTGCAGCTTGAACCTGGAAATTTGGTCACGCTTGTGGTCTTTGAACTGCTCCAAACAGGTACACGTCTTGAGTAGCAAAGATGATGTTCTCGACGCTGTGACTCCTCATGCTCTCAAGGGCTCAAATGGTCCCTAAAAAACAGTATCGTCTGCATTATTCACCCTTGTGAAGGCTCTTCTACTATGTAGTAATGTTTTCCCCAAATGATCTCTTAATACCCATGCACTCCCTCCCAAGAATTTTTATCTGGATTAGGATGTTTGAAAGCTATATTTCAACCAACCCATAGGAGGAGGTTTCCACTTATGTATTTTCAGATTTTCTTGATTGTCCTAGTTTTGGTCAAGCTGACTCTCCACCACTTGTGCTAGAAAGCACTCCTTTGTATTAGCTCTGATTTTTGAAATGGTCTCCATAGGATCAAACCTTCTTCCTTTGATTGCTAAGAGATTTATGTTCTTCCAGATTTTCCATAGTATCCAGGGGATGGCTCTCTTGAGATGTATATGTATATCTGATCTTTTGCCAAGCTGTATTACAAAATCCATATTAGCAAAGATTGTATCCTGAGAGAACCCCTCTTAAGGAGAAGGTAAGTCTGAGAGTGACCATATGAGTCTTGCTGCTGGACAGTCAAATAACACATGGTTAATGCTCTCTCCTTCACATCCACAAGACTGGCACCTGGTATCCACTTTTATGCCTCTGGCTGAAATCTTATCCACTACTGGTATGGCACCACTCAAGGATTTCCACATGAAACTTTGGATCTTGAGTAAAGCTTGGAGCTTCTAGACCTGATCTTTGAGTCCATTTATTGAGGAAAGAGCCGCCCTTTCCAGCAACAAATCTCCATGTTTTCCTGTGAAGCCAACCAATAACAAGATTTAACATTATACTTCCCACTCTTATTATGCTCCCATAACAAAAAATCCTCACGACTTACTATTGGTTTCTCCTTAGTGATGATATCAATATCCATTTGATAAAATAAATCTTCTCGGACATCTAAATTCCAATTTTCTAGCCCTGGATCAATCAAATCTGTGACTAGCAAGTTGAGACCAACAATGGGGTTTTTCATTAGGGGAAACCTAGCTCTAAGGTCCTGAATCCAGGGATTAGACCAAACCTGAATCGATTGACCATTGCCAATCTTTTTCCTGAGCCCTTTTATCAAGAGTTCCCTTCCAAATAAAATACTTATCCAAGCAAGAGATGGTATGCCTCCAATTCCTGCCATTAAAAAGTTACTATCATCGAAATACCTCCTTTGCAAGAGCGAACCCACTAGGATGTATGGAGTTTGGAATATTTTCTAAGCCTGTTTGGCTAGGAGAGCTTGGTTAAAACACTCGATATCCTTGAACCCCAGTTCTCCATCCTCTTTATTTAAGCACATTTTGTCCCAACTAACTGATGGAGATTTAGTTTTCACCCAAAATATTTCCTACAAGCGCACATGTCTCGCAGTAGTACTTTAGGGTTGAATCCACATGGAGAAGAGTGTACGAGTATCACGTATGAGCTTACTCAAGCTAAGCAGCAAATAAGAGATTTTTGGTTTTGGATGGATCGACAATATGAACTTATCGATCGGTTGATGCGCCTTTCGGCCGAACACAAGAAATATATTCGATCGATTGATACCTGCAAACAAAATAAAAACGTGAGTGTAAACAATTAAATAAAAGCGTCATGAAGTCAGAAAATTCACCAGGGACTCATGGTTCAAATTATTCAGGGCAGTAACTATGTACATATTCAAGCAAGGTTATATAGTTGAAATCACTAAAGTTCGATTATTCTTATGGTCGGACTTAGCTGGTACAGTTCAAAAAAGTAAAGCTTTTTGAAATCCTAGTTAACTCTTTTTGTATCGAAAGGCAAAGCTTTGGCCTGATAAATCAATCAACCTAGTCATTAAGTATAAAAATTCAAATTTCTGTTTTAACTATAAATGGTAAAGCTTTTACTATCAAATTATGGGTCTCTTACTCTAAGTGGTGCATTAGTAGCAATTTTATCGTATGATATGAAAGTAAGCCTTAACTAGTCATAACACAGCCCTATTGCCTATCTACTTAACAATGAATTCCCCTAGCAAAACCTTATTCCTAACTATGAAACTACTTAGACATGCTTATAAAAAACATAACAACAATGAAAATTGCAATCATATCAATCAAAGTAAAAGGGTTCAGAAAGCTTCTCTAAATGAAGAGGAAGAGAGGAAAAATTTCTCCCTTTGACATCAAATCCAAAATAGAATAAAGGAGAAAACAACGAAAAAGAGAAAAACAAGTGAGCTGTTTCGCTTGGAAACTAGTAAAAAGTGGTTGTCTCTTCTATGCTCATGGCTCCCTTGTATTTATAGTGAGATGGCTAAGTGACAAGTGAAGAAAAATCAAGGAACAAATAAGAGATAAAGATCCAAAATATTTAGATTTATCCCCATGATTCGATCGAATGTTGGTGAGATTCGATCGAATGATATCCAAAAGTGCATCTTGGACAACTATTGAATCTACCCAAGTGATTTTTGTGGCTTATGAGTCCCAACTGAATATCTATAGAGAGTTCTAGAAGATTCCTTGTGGTTATCCTCACCCATAAAATATCACCCATATCACTAACCCATTGCAGAATAGCTTTGCCTCCTAGTGATAGTGTCTTGGGATGCCAACATCTCCACCTTGGATCCAGAGAAACACTCAGGCAAACCTAGGTATATTCCTGCTCCACCTTCGTTAGTAATCCCCATGTTAGATTTAACATGTAGCTTTGCCTCAGTATGCACTTGCCTCCCAAAAGTAATAGAAGATTTGTCTTTGTTGACAAGTTGTCCTGAAGCTGGACCATACTTATCAAGAATAGACTTAAGCTCCCTACTCTGCTTGCCATCCGCTTTATAGAGGAAGAGGTTATCATCAGCAAAGAGTAAGTGATTTACTGATCGCTCTTCATTTGACAATCGAATTCCATCAATCCTGCCTTGAGCCTCTGCTTGATTCAAAAGGTGAGTGAGGCTTTCTACGCAAAGCACAAAGAGTAAAGGAGATGATGGATCACCTTGCCTAAGCCTCCTCTGTGGTGTTATCATTCCAAAGGCTTGATTATTAATTGAATTGAGTATGTGACTGTTGTGACACAATGCAGGATCTACTGTACCCATTCTCCTGGAACCCCATAGCCAACAAAAGAACTTTAAAGAACCCCCATTCTACTCCGTCATAGGCTTTCGACATCTCTGACCTCACTGCCATAAAATTTAAAGAGAATTTATTGTGAATGTTGAGGCTGTGAACTAACTCATGAACAACTATAATGTTATCAAAGATGAGACGATATGCTACATAGGCAGTTTGAGTTTACTGAGCACAAGCCACAAACTAATATTAATTCAGTAGTTTCAATTAAATTCTTTAAATATATGAAAACATTATTGTAAAGGAAAAATGGAAGTTGTTCTTCGGTGTGTACCAAATGACACATAACTCGAAGACAAAAAAAGTATGAATATAAACGTGTTCTTCTGAGTCAGATCCATGTCAAATCTGATGTCACTATTCTACCAAGCTTCATTGGCATTTAATGTCCAGTGATTTATTTATAACTACAAACAGCCACGTATGGATTTCAAAATTATTACGATAAAACATATCTTTGATTTAGGTTAAGTACATTTATAGAATAGAACATGTGTTATTAACTTATTATATCTTTTCATTTGAAATAGTCTATAAGCAAAAAAATAAAAAAAATAATAAACTCTTTATTTATTATCCCAAATCCTAACACAAAAGATTTGGTCTATTTTTTTTTTCCCATTATTGGATTATAAATGACCGTCATTAGTTTAATTCGTACATAACACAGGTTATTTCACGATTTGGCCTATTTAAAAAAAAAAAAAAATTTCCTGATTAATTGTTTTTAAATTAATTTTGTATTATCTTATTGTGTCATGTAAAACTCCAATGATCAAAAGTCATGATATTATACAAGTTCAAGTCATCATAAAAAATCAAATTAATCTTTCTATTTACAAATCCTAGCTAGGCTTTGGCATAAGATTAAATGATTAATAGTACAAAAAAAGAAGATTAAGTGATTAATGACAACAATATAGCACCAGCCGGAAATTGGAATTAGAGATTTTAAAAGATATACCCTATTTTGTGAACTTTTGAAATAAAACATGTTCTACCATGCTACCACTAATAGCAAAAAAAAAGTTGCTGAATTGATCTACTCATCCAGATATACCGGTCGGAAACTTACCCACTTTTTAGAAATGTCTTTTGCCATTAAAAAAAATTGTCCTTGAAATTTAAATATAGGGAAATGTTCAAAATACTACTTTTGAGATTACCATTATAAAAAATACAAGTATTTACTGTAAACGTTCAACAATATTGTTTTAATAAAATTTCTAATAAATTTTATAAATGTAATTATTTAAAAACAGTTCCCAATGGTGTAAGGCCGTCGACTTATTGGGAAAAAGGAGTTCTTTCAAAGCAGCAAGAGCAGGGACGGATACGGGCGGATATAGAAACATGTAATTATTCTTCATAAACCTTATAAAACACTACAACAAAACACATCATTTGCTATGGCAGTATTTGTCGCACATAGTTCATCACAAATGAAATTTCGTCGCAAATTTGTCAGAATGTTGCTACGGAAAGTGTCATCGCAAATATATCACAAAATAACTTGTGAAGGATCTACGATTACCATCTTTTGTAGTCGCAAATTGGTAGCACATTTTCTCCGAATTTGCTATGGATTTGGTACGGAATACCTACTACGAATTTGTTATGGAATACTTGCTACAAATTTGCTACGTATTACTTGCTACGAATTTGCTATGGAATACTTATTACGGATTACTCGCTACGGATTTGCTACAGAGTATGTGCTACGAAATGAGAAGTTTTGGAAAAAATTATTATTTCAATTTTATTATTTAAATTTTGATGTTATTTTATTTAAATAATTAAACTATAATATTTAAAATTAAAAATAATTCAGAAATCATTTATAAATTAAGTACAAAAACTACATTCTAAGATAATTCTTAATATTTTTTTAAAAAAATTAAATACAAAAAACGTAAGTATAATATATTATACTAAGTTCCGTAATCTTAAGATGGTGGTTTGTATATAATTCCGGACCTAAATCTAAGCTTAAACAATTCTAAAAAATAAATTAAATAGCAAATATTGAATTGAAAAAAAACTTACAATTTTTGGAGGATTTTCATATGGGGAGAGTGAGAGAGTTTTTTGAGTGAGTTTGTGAGATGATGAGTGAATGAGAAATAAGGAAGTTGACCAGTGTATATATATATATATATAGTCTAGGAGTGTTCAATATAATTATTGATTTTTACTTGGAAACAGGTTTAAATAATAAAAAAAATTGGTTTGAGATATGTTGTTTTTAATTATGTTTAGATTTAGATTCTTGTATTTTAATAAAACATAATAAAATTGGCTTGGATTTCAGAACAATAATTCTACTATGATTTCGATTCTTGGCGGATATTTTTTAAAATATCATTTTTTCATAATATATTAGTTGATTATTCTTTAGAAATATAGGCAACTATGTAGCAAGTTATAATTTGGTTAAGGATTTTTTTTTCCATAGTAATACTTTACTAAATATGTGTGAAAATTATCTACAGTAAATATTTTTTAAAAAAATTAGATGAAGTCTATATCTTTTTCAATATATATGTCCTTTCAATAAAAAACTTCTTTTACTGAAAATATTTATAGATTGATGCTCCTAAAATGCAACTGATCAATGGATTGAGCGTAGATATAACCAAATGATATATTTTCTACACTGGATGTTGCAAGTGAAACTTCTCCGAGACCACCAATTGGATCGCCTCCACCGAATTAGTTGAAGTGTAATTTTGATAGTATTCATGGGAGTACTAGTCCTTACACATGATCGGGTTGGATAATAAAAGATTATACCGAAACTATATTAATTATGTCTATGGAAGTCTTCCAAAGATTTCTAGTCTATAATAAGTGGAAGCATTAGAGTTTTAAAATGTTATCCGGTTAGGTTTGGAAGACACCATTTTTCGACCAATTATCTAGTAAAAACTGGACTTTTTTTTTTTTTTGTAGTGTTTACAGTTAGTTTAAAATGTAAAGATTTACACTAAGTTTAGTTTGATAGTGATTGTTTGGAACTGGTTTAACTAATGAATCATCAAGAACGCTACGATGTCTCCATGTACAATATGGGCTACTAATCAGACAAGCTTCCACTGTCTTGGATTGCTCACGTGGCCAACGAGGCCAATATCATTGCTGATTTGCTCTCCATGACGATCCCTCAACATATGATTTTTTTTGTTCCCTCCTAATTGATTTGATGTATGTACTTTTGTGTATAACCTTTCATGTTAAGTAGTTTATTAGTCGTTAAAAGAAAGTATTGTTTTACTTCCAATAAGTTCCACATATATGTACAACAAGGAAAGATAGCACAAACCGGTCTAACCAATTCAACCAAAACCCATTATGTTGATAAATAATTTTAAATGAACTATTGATAAAAATGACATCTCTATGCCGATCCAATCCAGTTCTCTATCTAGTGTCTACCTGTCAGATTTAATATTTTTATATTTATTCTGATTTTATTCTCTTTTTTTTTTGGGGATTGATTTTCCAATATAAATTGGAGTTGCCATATTCCATTACAACAACCATCACATCTAAAGAAAGCAAAAAAAAAACAGAACAAGAAATTAAATGGCAAGCACGGAGTCTCTCTTGCCTGTCACTTCCCAACAAGATCCATTATTGGATTCAAGATCCGATTCCAACCCGGAGACCCACCGGAGGAGACCCATTAAAGTCCACCTCGCCGTCTTCTCCGGCTTTCTATTGATCGCTTTGTACGTCACTCTCATCACCACACACCACGGGTCCCCACGTGACTCCGCCAATGAAACAGCGGCAGAGTCACGTGCCCGTTTGGCCGGTGTGTCACAGAAGAGCAATGATCTTGAGACTAAAGCGTTCCCGTGGAACAATACTATTTTGTCGTGGCAACAAACGGCGTTTCATTTCCAGCCTGAGAAAAATTGGATGAACGGTATGACCATAATAGAATACTTACTATATATCATGATAAATTTGATTTCATAACGTGTTATAAAGTAGTTACATAAGAAGTAAGATATATAATTATTCTTTCTCATTCCCTATTTGTTTCTTCTAATTTCTTTGCTTTTTCTCCATCTAATGCCGTCTGTTGCAAACTTCTGGCTTCTTCGTCTGCAGATCCTAACGGTAAGCTCTAGATCCTACATTTTTGTGTGCTTTTTAAAGTATTCATTCTTTTTCTTTGACCTTGTTTTATTTTTATATAAAATGTATGGAAGATATATTATAAGAAATGATTGGCTTCAACAATTGGTGGATACATCTAAAACCGCGAAAAGTTTATTGGTAGATATATGAGAACACGTCATTTCGTATGCGGGCCACAATAAATGACATTGCAACGATAATGGGAGAAAATGGATAAATAAATAGAGATTGTGGAAAGACATTTAGAAAAATTACTATAAAAGTACATAGACAAAATCCGAACAGAAAGTCATCAACCCAATCTTTAGAGTTTTAGATTGGTTTGTTTTGCCTGTTTGGTATACACACACGTGAGTCATGTGCATATTGGACAAATAATTGCTTGCCCATTATTTGTGTTTCGTGGTCTACTTCGTGAGCTCATTTGTCCAATTGTCTTTGACAAGTCGCATTTTTTTTTGTAACAAATCTTCTTTTTTACAAACAAATTCTTCTCGCAAATATGGTATTGAATTTTTTTTTTTTTTTTTTTTTTTAACCGTANTTTTTTTTTTTTTTTTTTTGTAACCGTACAAGATCCAATAACCCAACTCTTAACTGATAAAGATATAAGACATAACCGTCATTGGTTTGAGAGGCTCTTAAAACTGCAAAATTGCTTAGTTATTATTTGTGTTTGGTGGTCTATTTCGTGATCTCATTTGTCCAATTGTCTTTGACACGTCGCATTTTCTAATAAATTTTTTTTTTTTTAAATCCTTCTCGTTCTCGCAAATATGGTACTGAATTTTTTTTTTTAAAAACTGAACAAGATCCTATAACTCAAACCCTCAACTGATATAGATCTAAGCCAAAATCTTTCTTGGTTTAAGGGGCTCTTAAGACCGCAGAATTGCTTAGTTATTAAAGAGAAAAATATAGTAAATAAATTTTTGAATGAATGATAAGTTTGGATTTTGACCTGGTGAATATAATTTCATTATTTGCCAAGAAAATCCTTATATTTTCAAAATTTTATTTTTGACCCCAAAAAATGAAATGTCCAATGTGTCCAGGTCCATTGTTCTATAAGGGATGGTACCATTTCTTCTATCAGTACAACCCAAATGCAGCCGTGTGGGGTGATATTGTTTGGGGTCACGCCGTGTCAAAGGACCTTATTCACTGGTTTTACCTCCCATTAGCCATGATTCCTGACCACTGGTACGATGCTAATGGCGTTTGGACCGGTTCAGCCACTTTCCTCGATGATGGCTCCATTGTCATGCTCTACACCGGTTCCACAGACAAATTCGTACAGGTATTTGATTTTTTAAATTCGTACAAAGTAAAAACACACTTCCCAAATATAAATATTGTAGTATTAAGTAAATGTTCTGGTTTTAGGTTCAAAACCTTGCCTATCCTGAGGATCCTAGCGACCCACTTTTGTTGAAATGGACCAAGTACTCTGGCAACCCCGTTCTCGTACCGCCTCCAGGTATCGGTGCAAAGGACTTCCGTGACCCGACAACAGCATGGAAGACATCAGGCGGTAAATGGCGGATCACGATCGGCTCCAAGATCAATAGAACCGGAATTTCTCTAGTTTACGACACTACCGATTTCAAAACATATGAGAAACACGCTACCTTGTTGCACCAAGTCCCCAACACCGGAATGTGGGAGTGCGTTGACTTCTACCCTGTCTCAAAGTCTAAATCCCATGGACTCGACACCTCGGTCAACGGACCAGATGTGAGGCATATTGTGAAAGCTAGCATGGACGATACTAGAATCGACCATTACGCGATTGGGACTTATCACGATTCGAACGCAACATGGGTTCCCGACTATCCTGCTATCGATGTTGGGATCAGTACCGCTTTGAGATACGATTACGGAAAATTTTATGCGTCAAAGACGTTTTACGATCAAAATAAGAAGCGAAGAATCTTATGGGGTTGGATCGGCGAATCTGACAGCGAAGCTGCTGATGTACAAAAGGGTTGGTCTTCTGTTCAGGTATGGCTTCTTGACCTAACTTTTTAAGCAAGTTAGGGTTATGAGATATTAGTTCCTTGTGATCTAAGTTAAATTGCTTAAATCACGGTCAGGGTGTCCCAAGAACTGTTGTCTTGGATAAAAAGACTGGGAAAAACTTAGTCCAATGGCCAGTGAAGGAAACTGAATCTTTGAGACTGACCAGCAAGAAGTTCCACATGAAGGTTGGACCAGGAGAAGTGGTTCCGATTGAAGTTGGTCCCGCGGCTCAGCTAGATATAGAGGCTGAGTTCAAGATCAAAAAGGACGATCTCGAAGTAATCTTTGGAGATGACTCCATGGAGGACGACAAGGAATTCAGCTGTCAAACCAGTGGTGGCTCCACCGTGCGCGGGGCTTTAGGACCTTTCGGGTTCTCGGTTCTCGCTGACCAAAGCTTGTCCGAGCAAACCCCGGTTTACTTCTATGTCACTAAGGAGGGAAAAGATAAAAAACTCAAGGCTTTTTTCTGCACTGACACCACACGGTACGTACATTCTTCAGCAAATGAATCAAAATCCATAATAGCATTTTAAACCATATATATTATTAGATTCTTCCACTACACAAACTAAGTAAATTGTGGGCTAATCAAAATCTCTTTTAACAGGTCGACCATGGCAAACGATGTGGTGAAACCGGTATATGGAAGCTTTGTACCAGTCCTAAAAGGAGAGAAACTAACAATGAGAATCTTGGTAACTATATTAGTTTCTTTCCATACAAATACAATAGTACTTTTATGACCTAAAAAAACCAAGAAATCAACATAATCGTGTTGTTATTAATTTCAATTTTTGTGTAGATCGATCATTCGATAGTAGAAGCATTCGGACAAGGTGGAAGATCATGTATTACTTCAAGGGTATATCCAACAAAAGCCATCTATGGAGCTACAAAGCTCTTCTTGTTCAACAATGCCATTGATGCGACCGTTACGGCGTCGTTTAGGGTCTGGCAAATGAACAGTGCTTTTATTCGTCCTTACTCTGCTGACGATCTCGATGCTCCTTCCCACACCTGATTTTTTACAAACAATAAGGGAATTTTTCATTTTTAATTTGATTACTTGTCTTTTAATTGTTGTTATTATGTAATGGGTCTGATTTTGATCTATATGATCAATCACGTGGATGAAGAGAAGAAAAATGAAATATATATATATAGTTTATGTGGGGATTATATGATCGATATTTTCTATACATTTATAAAAACTAGCCAAGTTAAAATAAAAGTGAAAATAAAAATAATGATTCTTATAACTGTTAATAGAAGGTTTAAATATGTTTTTTTAAAAATATTATATGCATATGTGCATCTGTCTTCTTATTAATTCACAAGTAATTTAAATGATTCTTGACATGCAAGTTTATGAATATGCCTTAAAAGGTATTGGAGATGGCGGCGCTGCTAGGGTTTGGCGATCCGAACACTACAGGAAAACAGCTTAATTGTCACGACAAAAAACGACCACAAATGTAGTGGCAAAAAATAGCAACGATTTTGTAACGCATTAACCACCACCTTGCAACAAAAAATATGTGGTGGCAAAATCGTGGGACTAATGCAACGAATTAGAGGTCGGAAATTGGTCGCAATTTTGCATAAAAATGCGACGACATTGCGACTAAAAAAGTTGGTGGCAAAATGGTAGTGACAAATTAGTGGGAAATTCAGGGAAATTCTGGTAGTTTGAACTTATGTTTCCAAGTCTAGAAAATGCCACCGGATTGCAACTATATTGCCACTGTTTTTTTAGTTTCATAACTTAATTTCATTTCAATTTTTCTTACAATAGATGTTTAGGGATTATTTACCACAACAATGCAACGACTTTACCACTACCAGACATTTTTGCCACTACATTGTCACTGTTATCAACTATTGCTACAACTTTGCTATTATAATGACATTACAATTTGAATTTTTGTACATAAATAGGTTTATATAGATCTTGCACATATATTTATTTTATTTAAAATATAACCATTCATGTTTTAATTCTTATTTAGTAAATTTACTTGTGTTTCCAAAATTAAACCTAATAAATGAAATTGTAAATATATGAGGTGCTTTGCCACCACGAAGCAACTGAAATGTGACCACATAGTTATATGGTGGCATTGTAGTGGAATATTATTGCCACCCTTTTGTCACAGTTAGAATATTTGTCACTGTTGTCTAACTTATATGCTACTGTATTTACAATTTATTTACACAAATATTCTTTATGTTTTAATAAATTCATAAACTGGAAAGTGTATCTCGTTTTGGGTAATTCAAATGTTTTATTATGTGTATGAAAGAAATAAAATCCTAAGCTCCAAATGAAATTCAAATCACTTAAAACATTCAATATAACGAGTTAACATATATGAAGTTCATTTACATAGATTTCTTATAAAAAAGTTTACAAAATTTAAATTTGATATTTTTAATTTAATTATCCTTCGAATACGAATAAACTTTAGGTTTGAATATTAATCCCACAAAATAAATTTTCAATCCATATTATTTCATATATATGTTTATGAGTTAATTTTTCAAAACAATGCCACTGGAAAGGGACTACGGTTGTCGTCGCATAGTGGTGGCATTACCCACCATTGCCATAATTTTGCTATTGTAATGCCACTATAATTTTAATTTTTGTACATAAATAGGTTTATATAGTTCTTGTCCATATATTTATTTTATAAAAACATATAATCATTCATGTTTTAATTCGTGTTTAATAATTTAACTTTTGTTTTCAATATTAAATGTAACTAATAGAATTATAAATATTTGGGTTGTTTTTCCACTACAAAACAACTGAAATGTAACCACTTGGTCAAGAGGTGCCATTGTAGTGGAAAAATTTGCCACGCTTTTGCCACTTCCTTTCCCAAATCTGAGTAGTTTGCGACGATTTTGACACTACAAATTATTGAGTTTAACCGCCTAAAAATTAATGTCTTCGCACTGGTGTTACAATGTAGTAGCAAATGAAATCGATGTTTTATATGTTTAGTGGTTAATTGTCACTACAATGAAACTATTAAGTGACCACATAAGCTTGTAGTCGCATTCTGGAGGCAAATATTGCCGCTTAATTGCCTGCGGTTGTAAAGTCTCTCCAGCAACTTGGTGGAAGGGTGGAGACAGTCCTAACCCTCGGGATACTGTGAGTATTCCTAAGGTGGAGAATAGGAGAGCCCAGGCTTTAGTCTTTGATGACGAACCGGTGATGATACCAGTGAAAAAATTGAAATCGGGGAAATCAGTAATGCCTGCGGTTTCAGCTTCACGTACTGAGGGGTCAGCGAAAACAACCTTAAGAAACAAGAAAACTCAATCTAATGCGGTGGCTTCCAGTTTGAAGCCGCTGGCTTTAAAATGAGCATTTTAAGTTGGAACTGCCAGGGAGCTGGAAGCCCAAAACAGTTCCTCGTCTTCGGGTATTGCGCATAGTCCACTTCCCTGATTTTCTTTTTCTTATGGAAACGAAACAAAAAAATAATTTCATGCTTGGTTTAAAGCAGAGTTTCGGGTATGATGAGTTGTTTACAGTTGAGCCAATTGGCCGTAGTGGTGGTTTGGCTTTGATGTGGAAAAGTACTTTTGTTGTTGACATTATTTCTTCGAATAAAAGGATCATTGACTTACGAGTCAAGCATGGATTCATTTCTTATTTTTTGTCTTGTGTTTATGGGGACCCGGTTATTGCACTTCGTTCTGAAGTGTGGAACTCGTTGTCTCATATTGGCTTACATCGTGATGATGATTGGTTACTAGTTGGCGATTTTAATGAATTATTAAATGCCGACAAAAAGGTTGGAGGTCCAGTGCAAGATGAACCTACTCTCTGGAATTTCCGAAATATGGTTTCCAATTGCAAAATTCGTGAATTGAGTAGTGTGGGAAACTCATTTTCGTGGACTGGGTGGTGAGAGGATTATTACGTTCAATGCAAACTCGATCATAGTTTTGGGAACGACGCATGTTTTAATTCTTTCCGATGTTCAAAAATGACGTATTTGGATTTACGGGGGTCCGACCATAGGCCTATCCTAATAAAATATGTCTACAATCCAATGGAACATAGCCGGGGCAAATTTTGTTTTGATAATCGATGGTTAAATCAACATGGAGTTGAGGAGATTGTTCGTCATGGTTAGCTTGGACTTAACGAGGAAAGTGATATTCCTTTAGTCAAGCGCATTGTTAGTTGCCGACGAGCGCTGTCCACCTGGAAGAGGGAAACAAATCAAAATTCAGCTGACCGCCTTGTTTCCTTACATGCGGCCTTAGAGATCGAGATTAGCAAGGTCTTGCCAGATCCGCAAATGCTCATATCTTTGAAGGCTGAGGTAGCTAAGGCTTATTGTGATGAAAAACATTTCTGGAAACAAAAATCTCGTGATAAATGGCTTAAAGAGGGGGACTGTAATACCAGATATTTTCATAATTGTGTTAAGGGCCATCGTGTCCGTAACCGAATACTTTTGTTGTATGATGAACATAATCAGGAATGTTACGCTGAGGGTTCAAAAGGTAAGGTTGCAGTTGACTATTTTCGGGATCTATTTACTTTGACCAACCCAACTGATATGGAGGAGCTCTTTGAAGGTCTTACTCCTAGGTTTACGAGTGATATGAATACTGTTATGACTAGACCGGTTAGCCCAGAGGAAATAAAATTGGCAGCTTTTGCTATAAAAAGGAATAGTGCCCAGGGGCTGATGGATTTACCAGTGTGTTTTATAAAAATTCTGGATCATCGTTGGGTCGTCGTTTATACGAGAAATCTCGGATTTCTTTATCTTAGGCATTCTCCCAGCAGACTGGAATCACATAAATATTTGCCTCCTACCAAAGATTATGGCTCCTACTCGGATGAAGGACTTGAGACCAATTAGCTTATGCTCTGTGCATTACAAGATTATTTCAAAAATCTCATGTGATAGGCTAAAAACCGTACTTCCAGATGTTATCTCCGATACTCAGGGAGCTTTTGTGGCGGTTCGCTTGATTACGGACAACATATTAATAGCTCGTGAAGTTACACATGCCCTTCGTAGTAACAATTTCGTTAGTAAAGCATTCATGGCAATTAAGACGGATATGTCTAAAGCTTATGATCGAGTTGAATGGGTTTTCGTTGAGAAAATGCTACAAAAAATGGGCTTCAATGAACTGTGGATTAGCTGGATTATGGCGTGCATCACTTCAATGTCATATTCAGTGATTTTGAATGGTCACAGTCATGGATTCATTAAACCAGAGAGAGGGCTGCACCAGGGAGACCCCCTTTCACCTTTTTTATTTGTGTTGGGAGCGGAAGCTTTGATTAATGTTCTCAACCAATCGGAGAGAGTGGGTCACTTAAATGGGATATCTCTAGTACCGAATGGTCCGGCGGTTCATCATCTGTTGTTTGCCGATGATAGTTTAGTACTATGTAGGGCGAATCCAGAAACAGACTAGCGCAATGACTCAATATTGGTGGAGTACATGAGATAATCACAAGAAAATTCCTTGGGTGGCCTGGAAAATATTATCTATGACAAAGGAGAATGGTGGCATTGGCTTTCATGACATTTCTTCGTTTAATCAAGCTTTATTATGTAAACAAGCCTGACGTCTTATTGACAACCCCAATTCTCTTATGTCTAGTCTTCTAAAAGTAGATATTTCCCTATGAGTAATTTTTTAGATTGTGGTCTTGGTGAGAGTCCCTCCTATGCTTGGAGAGTATGTTGTTTGGGTGTGAGTTGCTACAAAAAGGATTAGTCCTCTCAATTGGTGATGGTCGTGACACATTAGTCTTCTTGGACTGTTGGCTTTTCGATGATAGGCCCAGGTTTCCGTATCCTGGCCAGCGCTCCTTTGATATTGATCTCTAAGTGGCTGATGTTTTATTCCTGGCTCTGATACTTGGAATGATGAATTACTAAGGGAGTTGTTCTATGATGTGGACTACAACCAAATTAGGAGAATCAAGCCTTCTCGTTTTTTTGCGAGATGGTTATTATTGGAGTTTTACGTCCTCATGCTCATATTCGGTCAAGAATGGGTATAAGTTGATTATGGATACAGATGCGGCTATGGTGGATCCACTCCCTACTTTGGAGAAAGCTCTATGGGATAAAATTTGGAAGATTAAGGCAGCCCCAACAATAAATCATTTTCTTTGGAGATGTCTTTCAAGGGCATTAACAGTGAAGGATAGACTTACCTCTCGTGGGATGAACTTAGATCCGAGATGTCCGGCGTGTGGGGTTGTTAGCGGTTGAAATTTGAAAGTTATCTGGCCTCCAACTTCCACCACACGGTTTCTCGATGACTTCAACTTTTCTCAATCTTCACTTTCTGGTTAATCATGTCTCAGGCATTGATGATTATGTATCCTTTCCTTGGATATTATAGCACATTTGGAAAGCGATAAATGGATCAGTGTTTGAACAACACTTGACTACAGTGGAATTCATATTGCAACGAGCTAAAGATGACATGCAAGGATGGTCTATTGAAAAAACACATGACCAGCCAACAAAAACACCTGTGGAACCACCTTGATGGAAGACACCTGTTCAACCATTTGTTAAATGTAATGTGGCGAGTTCTTGGATTCATCCCAATCGCTTGAGTGGCACGGAATGGATTATAAGGGATCACACTTGGATTCCCTTGTTCCATGGTCGATGCTTTTGCTAACTCGGCTACAAAACTTGAAGCGGAGCTGGAAGGATTTACTTGGGCAGTCACTTGTCTGCCTGATCTCCATATAAAAAATATTGTCTTTGAAGTATCAGATGTTCAACTTTTGGACGCTTTACATCATCCATCACAGTTCCCATTGATTCGAGCTATGCTTGGGAGGGTTTTTAGTGTTTTGCGTTCCATACAAGGATATTCGTTCATCAGTGCTTCGTGTCTGCAAAATCAGGTGGCGGTTAGTATCGCTAATAGTGTAACGAAGGAACATAGGTATCAGTCCTACATTGCTCGTAACGCGCCTTCCTGGCTTAGTGATCGTTTGCATCTAGAAAGCTTAAGTTAGTTTTCCTTTTTGTGGTATGTTACTTGCCTATTGGCTGGGTGACTCTGATTCTGTTGTATGGCCTTTCCCCAAAACTCTCATTTGAATAAAATCAATTTGCGACAAAAAACGAAGTCTATGAATATCCTAATTATCGCCTAGTCATTTTTAAAAATAGATGACGATTTTGACGAGAATAATTTTTCATTGAGAAGAACGATGGATTCCAATCTTCATTTTAAAAAGGATGATTCGATTCTCATCTATAGATTGATCGAGATCTAAGTATCAGTTGTGAATCACAGATTATCAAAATCACATATCTCATTCATTCTTGGTAGATTCTTCAGTCTTAATGACTTCGAAAACAGCGGCTGCTAAAGACATCATCACTTTGCACTGGCATCATGTTCTTTTATGCGTTTTCTGACCCTCATTTTTTTTAGTTTATGTGAATCCGATTTGATGATATCATCACTTGGTAGATGTATGTGTTTCAGTGAACAATCTTTGGAGCACAATTCATTGACTCAAAATACTTTTAGCAACTCTTCATCACCTATTTTAGAACTTCCCAAACTTAATAGTTACTTTAGTGCAATTTCTGATTGCTGAAAATATATAAGCTTTGTGTTCACTAATGTCACTTTGCGTTTATACGATCCAAAAATTGTTTTTGCTTTCATCAGAGCTCTCAATTCATATAGTTAGAGTTTGTTTTTGTGATAATCAGGTTGCTTACTACAGCAGTGAAGTTGTAAGAATGGCTCATGCTTCTACAATGGCAAACTACCAACCAACCAGCAACCAAACAGAGGTATTCTTATATTTCTTAATTAATCTTTAATCAAAATATAAGTTTTATTTTCGGTTTTTAACTCTTGGATACAACAAATAGGGCGTAATCAAAGTTTTTTTTCATTGGTCTTGGTTATAAAAAGGAAAAAAAAACTGGTTTGTCAAGCTTTTCGATTTTTTTATTACTATTAGTTTTATCTTTCCCAAAAATGAAGTATAATTTGAAATAAACCTATCAAAAGTCAGAGAATATCAAGTAAATAAATGATTTTACCTTACAATGTATTTTACAATATTCTATCTTACTAATTGTACTTTTTCAGTTATACAGTAGTTTTTCCAAACTTTATTATTTCCTAAACAACTCTCTTACTTCTTATACATGCTATAAAACTATTCTTCTTCACGATTAGGAATATTTTTATAGAACAAACCAAAGAATGTAGTTAAGTAATGCGTAAATGATAATACAATATTGGATAAACCGAAATTTTTGTAACTAAAAAACATATAAACTAAGAAGACTAAATTAGGAAAACAAGATCTTTGTTTAGAATCACATTTACTATTGATATGCATTCAATTTATTATTTTTTTTTATACTAAAGTATAAAAATTAGATTACCAATATAAATGATAGAATATTTAATTTACCAAAAATTATGTGATTAAACATCACCGCATTCAATTAAATTATAGATTAGGAAAACAAGATCCTTAAAATAAACCATTTACTAATTATATATATATTGTTATACTAAAAAGAAAAGAAAAATATTACCTACATAAGTGAAAGAACATTTAAATTCCTGAAAAGGAAAAATTAAACATTGTCCTATTCAATTGAATTAAAGATCGGTGATGTAAATCATTTTCTGATTTATCGTCACATTATATTCTACTTATCTATATTTTTTATATATGGTAATTTTAATATTATATATAAATATATAAATCGTTGTAGTATAATTTTAAAACAAAACATAAACGATCATCTTTTTTTCTTCTAATCTATTGTTAAACTTATATATTGTGAATCCAGCAATTTCTTCTTACCTGACGTTGATGGTACAACATAGAAGATAAAGGCTTATATCATGGTCATGTGGAATTCATTCCGATCTAGTAGTCCTACTACCTTTGAAATGGTGTTGGTCGATGCAGAAATATTATTTAGGATTATATTCAATAATTCTTTCATTCATCAAGTAATCATTCCTTAGCGAAAAATGATAACATACATTGTTATAAAAATTTAATAGGGGATCCGACTTCATGCATTAGTGGAAGCAGATTTGATGGGCAGAGGAAAGAGTACTACATTCAAAGAAGGAGATTACTTCAGTGTCAATGCTTTGAAAATGCAAGAAAACACGGGAAAATATAGAGTGCCTATCATGAAAATTATAATGCAACGTAGGACTGTTGTAAAACCTATTTCTAAATTCGCGTTCAATATACCATAAAATTATTTCCAGTATAGTTAATTTGCTTTTTGATTATTTTTGTTTTCTAAACAATCGTTTTACTTCTTACAATACCATTTTAAAGTACTTTACACTTTTTCACCTCCGTCTTCTTTAATTTCTAATATCGGAAGAACACAAAAGAATTTTTTAAAAAAAATTTCCCGTGCGGACAGCTAACCTATATATATATATATAGGGTTTAATGCAAAGAAATCCTTCAATTCGATTTTTTTTGTAACTTTACCCTCGACGTTGAAGAAATGCAAAATAACACTTTAACTCAATAAAACGTGCAATATAGCTCTTCAACTTGATTTTTGTATTCAAGTTTACCCTCGAAGAAATGGCACAAAAAAATAAAAATAAAATAAAAACTCAAACGCTAATTTCAGTTTTGATTCTTCATAGGCGCAAGAGATCATTTTAATTTTATTTTTTGGGCACATGAGAGAATTTTTATTTTCTTAAAAATCAAATATAGTTTATAAAATAAATCTAAGATAGTTTTTTTTATTGAATGTTTCCTTACTTTGTTGGTTACACGCCTATTAGAACACCAACATGTTGCAATTTTGAATCAAGAGCACAACTGAATTTTTAATAATTTTATGTTGTTTTTGTTCTATTTCATGCCATTTTCGAAGAGTAAAAATATAGCGGGAGGTTATATTGCAATGTTTAGTTAAGTTGAAGGGTTGTTTTGCAACGTCGAGGGTAAACTTGCAAGAAAATCCAGTTGAAAAGTTTTTTGCATTATTTTTTTGTATAAATTTCTTTTGCATTAAACCCTATATACAAAACCACAAATCTAAATAATCTCTCACGAAAACTATTTTGATATAATGACAAAAACGATGTTAAGCTCTTTGGGGACATAATGAAATGACAAATGATATTCATGCCAAAAAACTGTTTTACTTCCAAGTACAAACGCTCTGTTGAACTTTTATAAATGGTTAAAAAAGGGAGATTACATCCCAGGGTGATCATAATACTTGTATCCCCATTAAAACCATAGTTCAAGTCCATTTTCGTAGTTGGATTCGCTGAAAGAACGTAAAGCGCTAAATCTCTTTTGGATGGTTTAGTCAATTGTACTTGAGGTTTTCTCCCAATTTTGGAATAGCCCCATGTTGTCAAACATTTCTTTCTCGCCAAAGGTGGTAGAGAAGTGAAGATAATGAAAAAGTATCGGATGGTGAAAGTTTGTAACAGGCTATTGGTGTGTGGTTGAGATAATCATACGTAGAGAATTGTCCGACATGAAACTGTCCAAAAAAGACCTTGTGCAAGTTTTGTCTACACCTTGTGAGAATATGAACAGATGAAGAAAGAAGTGATTTATAGTCTCCATTTGATATTGACACAGAACACAAAGCAGTATATATTTTGTTTTCCACATCGCCGTGTGCTCTATTTATATATTTTAGGGTAATCAATTATGAAACCCTGGTGAAACCCTAAACACTAAAATCATAAACCCGAAAAAGTCTTCGCACCGGTAATAAACCCTAGGCCCCTAAAATATAAACTCTAAATCCTAATAATTAAACCCTAATAGTTATTAAAAATGAAACACTAATTTTATAAGTGTTTAACCTTAAATCATAAACCCTAAAAACCGTAAGTCAATCCTAAGCTGTATAATTTTACTAAACCCTAAGACCTAAAGCCCTAAACCCTAGCAAATTTGTAATTTGTAATGAAAAATAGCTTTAGTAAATGATGGTAATTTTGTAAATATATCAAAACTGGTAGTTTTGAAAAGGAGTGCTTCAAAAGTGGCATTTCTTGAAATTTCCCATGTTTTTTCCTTTTTCTTTTTCATTTATTTTCTTTATTTCTTTTTGCTTTTTTTTTAATCTCTTAAAACTTGAAACACAAGACACTATGGGGGTCGAATTCCACCCCGTCAAGATTGATACTTAGAAAATAATCTCGAAGTATTTTCCTAGCTGATGAGCGATGTTCATCAGCCTAGCTGAAAATACTTGTCGTATTTTCGTAGCTGGATTTTTGCCTAACTGAAATCTTGCCTAGCTGAAAATACTAACACTCGGAAAACGCCTAGCTGGATTTCTGCCTAGCTGAAAGTCTTGCCTAGCTGAAAATACTTGTTCATATTTTCCTAGTTGGATTTCTGCCTAGCTGAAATCCATCGCGATCAGAACTTGCCTAGCTGGATTTCTGTCTAGCTGAAATCATGCCTAGCTGAGAACGCTAGTGCAAAAAATGCCTAGCTGGATTTTTTGCCTAGCTGAAAACCCAACTTGTCAACATGTCCTAGCTGAAAATCATGCCTAGCTGAAGTACAAGATCGCAAATATTCGACGACTAGCTGAAGTGAATGACGATACATACGACCAAATGACTAAATGTTGGCGAGAAGCGTGAGGTCTGACCCAAGCTCGAGACCCGACCCGAGCTGAGATGGAGATGATCGATCCGACCCGGGCTACGATGTGGGCCGACCTGGACCCTCGACACCAGGTGGGCCGACATGGACCTTCGACACCAGGTGGGCCGACCTGAAGCCCTCCTCGCAACGTGGGCCGAGCTGACTCCTCCATCTCACGACGGCCCGACCTGACCCATCCAACACGTCTCGGGCCGAGCTGGATCTCCCGATGGGCCGAGTTGACTCCTCCATCTCACGACGGCCCGACCTGACCCGTCCAACACGTCTCGGGCCGAGCT
>OVAP01001027.1:0-27225 GCA_900406295.1 Aurinia saxatilis
CGGTTCGGTTCGGTTCTTCGGTTCCAGTTATTTATGCCCACCCCTAGTTTTTATAAAACCGATGCATATTTTTAATTAGACTAATTAGTCTTAGATCTATAACAACATGTGCCAGTAGTACAATCACAGATCAATAAAAAGCTCATAGCTCCACAAAAATTCTCGTATTCAGGTTGTCCTCCCTTTTTACACTGATCTGGCGTGTAGCATTTCTCATACTCTTGTTTGATACCAAAACCTATTTAACAAAACAGTTACATTGATAAGAATGATAAAGCTTTTTTCCATAAAAAGGGTGAAAATTGTAAAAATCAGCTAATACCAGAAGTGTTATCAGATCACTGAACAGAAGATATGATGGAAATGATCGTGAGAACAATTGCAATTAACATTTTGGATTTTTTAATTTCTTTGTATGATCCAAAATATGAATATCATTGTCAAAATATGCTATCATTGTCTTAATATTTTGGATCATACAAAGAAATTCAAAATTTCTTAAAATTAGTGGTTTAATACACATGAAAGTTGAGTATTATTCATATATTACCCAATGATACCAGTGTCTTAATATTGTGGACACTATTAGAGATCATACCAAAAAAAAAAAAATTGACTATTTTTACCAAATGAAATCGGTGTCTTAATATTTAAGACATTGTTAGAGATCATACAAAAAAATCTTTAATTTTGATGGGTTAATACACACGAAAGTCGTCTATTTTTCAAAATTACTAAATGATATCATTGTCATAATATTTTGAGCATCGTTAGAGACTATACAAAAAAAAAAAAAATTCAATTTGATAACATACGAAAGTTGAGTATTTTCACATAATTATCAGTTGATAGGAATGTCTTAATATTTTAGAAACCGTTAGATCATACAAAAATAATAATTAAAAATCCTTAAATTTGGTGGATACACACGAAAGGTGAGTATTTTTTCGAAATTACCAAATGATAATGTTTTAATATTTTGGACACCATTAGAGATCATACAAACAAACAAAAATATCCATAAATTTGGTGGATTAATAGTTTTTTTTTTGTCACGGTGGGTTAATAGTTAATACACACGAATTTGGGTATTTTTTACTAAATGAAATCAATATCTTAATATTTTGACACCCCTACAGATCATTCAAAAATCTTTAAATTTGGCGAGTTAATAGAAACGAAAGTTGAGTATTTTTTTTAAAATTACCAAAAATATTATTGTCTTAATATTTTGAACACCATTGGAGATCATACAAACAAATTAAAAAATCCTTAAATTCGGTGGGTTAATACACACTAAAGTTTATTTTCCAAAAAGTTTATTTTGGACACCGTTAGTAATCATACATAAAAAGTAAAAAATCCTTCACATTGGTAGGTTAATACACACGAAGGTTAAGTATTTTTCAAAATTATCAAATAATATTCATGTCTTGATATTTTGGACACCTTTTTATATCATACATAAAATATTCAAAAATCCTTAATTTTGATGGGCTAATACACACGGAAGTTGTGTATTTTTCGAAATCCACTTAAGAATGTCGTGTTAGCATATTATACACAAAATCATTCTCGTAAGTACTCTCTTAGACTAATATTTTTTGCACTTAGTCAATTAGCTCTACAAACAATCCCAAACTAGAGATGTTAAAGACATAACAGATAATTTAACATACCTAGAAAAAATTCTCCAAAACACCATTCTTAATGATTATAATTTTATGAGGCGGTTTACACGAAAATATTTAGGTCTACGTTGCCATCAATCCAGATACGGGAACTCATATTCTGTTTTATTGGTTTAGATTATCGTTATAAAAGGTTATAATGGATGAAAATAAATCTAATAGAAAGTGATCATGTATGTTAATGAGTCTACTGCCGACCAAAAAAAAAAAAAAGTATGTTGGTGAGTCTACTAACAAAGTAAGTTCTTGTCTTCTTTGAGGCAAAAACTTTATTAATTCCTTTGTGCATATATATATATGGATTTTCTGTTTTTAAGTATAATTATTAGTTATTTTGTATAGTACATAAAATATAGATATAAGACCACAGAAGAAAACTTTGGTTTCTAACTCTTTTGATGGCCGATATCCTCTGGCTGTTACTGGAGAGACTTCGTCTTTTCTTTTGTTTTCTTTTTTGAATGTGTTATCTTCTCCGATTACACTGTAAGATTAGTGGTTTCCGTGGTTGGTTGGGGCATGTGGTTCATCTGGTTGGTTGAAGCGTGTAGTTACTCTGGTTGGTTGGAGCATCTCTCTTCTCCAACTAATTAATTTGGATAAAGAGCTTATGGTTGGGATTTTTTCTCTTACTTTTTCCTTATCTTTTCCAGCTAATTATTTTGAAGAAATATAATTAGGAGACTTGACAAAACAAAGATACAATATTTAAAGATTCAAGAGTATGTTGGGAGAAAAACCTTCATGGTTTCAAGATAAAAAAATTTTAATGGTTGGTTGACTCAATAGTATCTATACAGCTTTATTATTACGTTTGTGATACTAGAGTTTTCATGATTTTGATTTATGATTTGTTATATTTTTCAATTATTTTGTTACGTTCAATAATATTTATCCAAAAGATTGAAAAAATGAAACCATATAAGTATGCGTAAATATCTATTGATTGTTGATGTAAAAGATAAAAACCATATGGAAAATTACTAATGTTTCTTTATAAACCGGGGACATATATTTAATTATATTAGTTTGTCTTAGATTTACAACAACATATGCCACTATTACAATCACCGACCAATAAAAAGTTTATAACTCCACAAAATTTATTCGCATTCGGGTTGCCCTCCCTGAAATGGTATGTAGCATTTCTTGTATTCTTGCTTGATACCAAATCCTATATAACAAAATATTTACATTTACAAGAACGATAAAGTTTGTTTCTATGGTGAAAAATATAATAATAAGCTAATACCAGAAGTGATATGAGAGCAAATGCAATGACTATATGATATGATGAAGATGACAGTGAAAACAAAGGCAATTAACATTTTGTTTTTTTTATATATCCATTTTAGTTATGTTATTTTATTTGATGTCATATATGTTTTGGGATAGTCGTATATACACTGTCAAAAATGATATTTTCAAAAAATTGAAAAATAAGTTTTTAGCCACTACAAATACGAAAACATCCTTATTTGAATGTATACCATTTTACAATGATTTTAATGACAAATTATATTATTTTCGAAAAAGATTAAAATATTAAAAATATGTTTATTAATTTTTTTATCGGGAAATATATTTATTAATATACAATGCGTTTTATAAACAACTTAAGAATGATTGGCATTACCTTTAAACGAATTTGATTTCAGTCATGTGAATATAAGCTATATATATGTAATATATACACATGTAAAAAATATGGTAATCTAAAGATAAAGTTATGGTAAAAAAAAATCAATATATATATATATATGTATATTTATTTTATTTGTGTATATCAATTTTATATGTGCATATTTTTCTATTAAATATTGAAAATATATTTATTTATTTTTGGTTCAACAACTATAACCAACAATATGAAGAAAAAAACCAAAAATTTCTCTTTATTATAAATTCTCCCAAGACTTATCGGACCCATAATTTTAATTCTTTTTTTTTTTAACGCTTTGTGTATTCCAAAAAGATTCAGAATATCGATTACAGATGTTCAACGCTAAGGAATAAAAGGCAAAAACCGGAAAAAACAGGAAAATGGGTTACCAATAGGAACCACAAGAACATATGAGCCATAAACGACCCATAATTTTGATTTTCTGAACACCAAATTAGTGTATAGTTATAAGAAATGAACTTTTATAATCGTGCTGCTAAAAACCTTAAAACTAATATTTTATAACACATGTTGTTAAAGGCCTTAAAACTAAAAAAAATTCTTAAAACAAATCATAATTTTGTTATTATCATTCAAGATATATATCTGCTTTTATTTTCCTTTTCTTTTCATACTATTATTATTTTGCTAGAGAAAAAGGAAAACATCAAATTTTATTAGGGTATAGTTCTCTTTTAATACATCAAAAACTTATTCAAATTTTCTCAAAAGTCACCTAATTTTGAAATTATAAGAAATTTTTATAATATTAAACCAAATCACCCTTGTTTTTTACACAATTTAATAATAATTTGTTAAGATACATAAAAAATTATTTCTCATGAAAAAAGGAAAAGAAAATCAACTTGCCTTTTTTAGAAAAGATAAATGTATGGTTGTATGTTTGTTGTTCAAAGTATAATCAATTTCATTAGAAGGAAAAAGAAGAAAAAGAGTTAAATGTCATTCTGCACAAAAGAAGAAGGAAGGATGATGTTCTGAATGAACATAGAACTTATAACCAAGAAAGCCAAGAAACAAGTTCAATACCACTAGACCTAAGGGACATTACTGAAAATCGATGCCCACAAATGATTATTGTTTTGGTTGATTAAAACTTGTGTTTCTTGGACTTTAGCCTAGGACCGGTCTTGTGTTTCTCCATGTTCTGTCATCTCAGTGTCAGGAAAGTTGAAAACATTATCTGCCAACAATCATACTGTGAAAAATAACTTTAATCGCGAGGGGAACTTACATCTGAATCATATTGTAAGGATTGTATGATAATGATTATACATATGTGTCATGGCAAACATGATTTATCTATCAATTAAGTTATCTATTGTATACTTCTCACTATGATATTACTATAATTGAAAGTCAAGCAGTGTAATTCCCAGTTAAAATATGTGACAAGGTGGAATGCAAATATATATGCAGAAAACAAAAGCAAACCTTAATCAGACGAATTAACCTAAATTATAGGAGTGTTCAAATGAGTGATTGGAAACAAACAACAATTAGATTTTAGGAAAAGCTTGAAGATCCCTCCTTTGAATTCTTATGCTACCTCAATGATTAAACCAGAGCTTCAACTCCCATACGGGCATCCAGCAGAGGACTTTTGCCTCTAAAATCGCTTTAGGGAAATGTGCGACGGAAAAGGAACACCAAATGAAGCTTGCGCGAAGCAGTTCCCGAACGAACTGAGTTGTAGAGATGAGGAGAGGAAGTAGCAGAACGGGAAAGCTTACCTTCGTCGGATGGGAAGGAAACTTTGAACGGGACCGGCTGGCTAGTGGGGCTCTTGATAAAATCGGAAGTGATGGAAGTCTCAACAAGCACATCAATCAAAGACCTTGCATGCAACGAGGGAAATCAACCAGACTAGATTCGAAAAAGGCTAGGGAAAAAAGAGATAAATATTTGTAGATCTGGTTCTAGGGAAATAGCGGAAGCTAATTTCCGAACCATAGAGGGGATCTCTGTGACAAGGAGTATTGGAATAGTAAAAAACCATCCCAATAAGCCTCAACCCAACCCAGAAAGAGGGGGCTCATTTTCGATCTCAACCCAACCCTATCTACAGATCTCGATCTCTTTCGTCGCCGAGAAAAGGAAGAAAACGCAAAGAAAAGTAAAGATGGGACCGATTCCGGTGCTGAAGAAGCCGCCGGAACCGGTCCAGACGGTGGACAAAGTTTGAAGGTCAGTCGGCGCTAAGAGAGAACGGAGAGGATATTAGGTTAGAGAGAGAAGGGTTTAGAATGTATCAATAAGTTGGTTGGTAAAAACAATATAATTGTGTATTAATATATTAACTAGATGTAATCGGTTAAAACTATTAGTTGTAAGTAATAAAATTCACCGTTGACATTGGTTTTGATATACATGTTCTATATCAACCATATATATATTTCTTCTCGTGTATACATGCTAATCCCGTCTAGGTGGAGTTGTGGTCTTAATCCGCATGTGACAGGGACAAACATAGTAAGCTTTTTGCCCATCCGAGAAGTCTAAACCCATGTGAAACTGAAATCTAGCAACTGCCTCAGCTCTAGTTGTCACAAGGAGTGTTAAGTCGTTGAAGGTTTCTTGGAGATGCATGAAAAGTTCGACGTGGGAGTCCGTTGTAATGGCTATTGGTAGTATGTATCTACACGTTTCGAGTGGACACCAATCAAGAAACTGGTGTGTCAACACCACCGGATAGCCTCGATTGAGAAAATAATGGGTCTTCACAATGTCAATAAGGGACTCGTACTTCTCTGATTTGTCAACAAGGATGGTAAACCCTATATCAATTGGGTCTTTCCGAAAACTTCACCCTTCATAATTGTCCATCACCCATATGACTCGCAGGAGACGAACGAATCTCCTCATCTACACAACACGAAAGAAATACGATTGTTGGATACATATATTTAAAAGTTTGGATTAAATCTATGCGCTGAGTTGCATTCAACAAATGGATCACTGTGCATGTTGTGTATTCTCAAAGACATATCCAGATATACAAACAATATTAAAAAAGAAAAAAAACGTGAATCGTATGTTCTAATGTGAATACCAAGATCAAAACAATTAATGAGGAAACATAACAAGAATGAATCATAGAAATGAATTATGTGTTTGAAAACATGTGAAAAAGAATGTTGTGTATAGCATCATATATTGTATATAGGACAATCTAGAATCTATAAGAAATTAAGCAAGAGTTATTGTAATGGATTTTTAGAAAATCCCTCAATAATAGTCAAATGGATCATTGTGCATGTCATGTTTGATCAAACCCATTAATGGATCTATAAACAAACATCACATATAACATAAATCATTTATCAATGTAATGTGAATATCAAGATTTAAACTCGAAATGAACAAAAACATTGCAACCACAAACGATAAATAAGGATTCTGGACATAGGCTTATGATGTCCACATTATTTTCACAGATACGAATCTCATTGACACAAAAAATTTCTCGGGTTCTTTGGTGTTTTTTTGTCACTTTTGTGTACGGGAATCCAGTTTGGGGATCGAGAGTACATGTTTGGGAGCGGCTCTTTAGTTTTGGAATAAATCGTACAGAGCCTTGGGGAATGGTAGGAGATTTCAATGATATTTTGGATAATTATGAGAAACTGGGAGGAGTTAACAGAGATGCGTACAAGTTCAGACCGTTTAAAGAATTACTATCAAATTGTCAGATGACGGAGCTAGTGTCTTCGGGGAATGAATTTACCTGGACAGGGAAACGTACAGAGGGATGGATCCATTGCCGACTTGATCGCTGATCCAAGCAATAATAATTGGTTTAACATTTTTCCTCAAGCGTCACAAACGTTCCTTGCAAAATTCGAGTCAGATCACCGAGTGGTTTTAGTGAAATGCTAGCATCAGACATTGTTACAAGAGGTCATTTTCGCTTTGACAAAAGATGGGCGGAAGACCCGGGATGGAGAGACTAATTACTGAGGCATGGAATGGTTCTTCCCGACAGCCGAGAGCGAAGGTTCTGTCTAGTATCTCAAATGTATGAAAAAAGATTAGTTGATGGAAGCGAGAATTTGGTTCCAACTCGAAGAAGAACATAGAGGTATTGGAAAACGACATTGATACAGAGGAGAGTAAGGCAAACCCTTGTTCTATTCACCTAGCCTTTTTAAAAGACTCTCTGGCTCAAGAACGCATGAAAGAGGAGTTGTTCTGGAAGCAAAAAGTCGAGAAAAATGGCTTAAAGATGGGGATAAGAATTCCAAATTTTTCCAATCTACAGTGAAGAGTCTCTACAATTTTTTATTGATGAATACGGTATTGAAAGAAGATCTGAGAAGGATAAAAGTTTTGTCGCCACTGAATACTTTGAGTCTCTATTCAAGTTCTCTCATCCGACACAAATTCCAGAAATGTTGCAAGGGTTTCAACCCAAAGTTACTTCATGTATGAACCAAGTCCTTATCTGACCTGTTACAACTAAAGAGGTGAAACTGGTTGTGTTTTCAATCAAGGCAGGCAGCGCCCCTGGCCCTGACGGGTTCACAGCTTTCTTTTACCAACAATATTGGGAAATTGTTGGACCTAAAGTCACATGTGAGGTACAAGAGTTCTGTAGAATCAGTGTAATGCCTTCGCAATGGAACTTCACAGAAATTTGATTGATCCCAAAGAAAGCCTGCCCCACACGCATGACGGAGCTAAGACCGATAAGTCTCTGTAATGTCCTTTTCAAGATCATGTCTAAAGTAATGATGGCACGACTGAAACCATTCCTGCAACAGATTGTGTCGCCAACACAATCTTCTTTTGTCCCCGATCGCCTTATCTCGGACAACATCTTAATTGCGCACGAGCTGGTCCACGGTCTGCAAAAGCACAAAGACATTTCTAAAAGGATACATTGCTGTCAAAATAGCCATGTCCAAAGCGTACGACCGTATTGAATGAAACTTCATACGACATATGTTACAAGCGTTGGGAATTCACATCAAATGGGTCGAATGGATGAAGCAATGCATTGAAACTGTATCCTATACAGTTTTGGTCAATGGTACAGCTCATGGTCTTATACACCCATAGAGAGACATTCGTCAAGGCGACCTTATGTCCCCTTTTCTTTTTGTATTATGCACAGAGGCCCTCATTCACATTCTACACAAGGCAGAGCGAAGCAACAAACTTTCGGGTATCAAGTTTTCTGAAGCAGTCCCGGCCATTAATCATCTGCTTTTCGTAGACCATAGTCTTTTCACTTGCAAAGCTGATGAGATACAATGCTCCGAGTTGATGCGTTCTCTTACAGATTATGGCAGTATTTCTGGTCAAGTCATTAACATGGAGAAGTCACCAATCACTTTTTGAGATAAGGTCTCGAATATTATGAAGACGAAGATAAAAAACCTCTTAGGTATCCATTCAGAAGGCGGTTTAGGAATCTATCTGGGCCTGCCCGAGTGTTTCAGTGGATCTTATATCCGAGATCGTCTGGACAAGAAATTGGGAGGCTGGTACTCAAAATCCTTGTCTCAGGGAGGAAAGGAGATTCTCATAAAATCGGTGGCTTTGGCTTTACCTGTGTACGCCATGTCGTGCTTTAGGCTGTCTAAAACTCTATGTAAGACGTTGACTTCAGCCATAGCAGATTTCTAGTGGAATGGTTTGGAGAATAGGAAACAATTACATTGGGTAAGCTGGGAGCGACTTTGTCTTGAAAAGAAGAATGGAGGTATGGGTTTTCGGAATTTACAGAGGTTTAATCAAGCTCTTTTAGGCAAGCAAGTGTGGCGTCTTTATGAGGAGGCTGGGGCACTGCCATCTCTCAACCCTCTGAAGGCGAAGTGTTGGTCTGCAAAAACTATCCCCAAGATCAAAACGTTTTTATGGAAAGCCCTCAGTGGTGTTCTTGCTGTTTCTGATCGTCTCCAAACACGAGGTATCTTTATCGAACCACGCTGTGGCTTATGTTCAAACGGACAAGAATCCCCAAACCATATTCTCTTCTCTTGTCCCATAGCACTCCAAGTCTGGGGTCTTTCGGGTATCCCATGTCCTGTCCATGGATTTTATGAAACCAATATCTTTGAAAACATGGCGCAGATCTTTCAGGTTATGGATGACAACCGGTTTCATTCGGAGATCAAGACTGTGCCACCATGGATCCTTTAGCATTTATGGAAACATTGGAATTTGTGTGTCTTCGAAAGCAAGCAACTCTTACCATAAGCGATTTCCAAACGAGCTTTGGATGATTCTCTTGAATGGCTGGCAGTGAATAAGTTCCAATATGTATAAGCCTATTCATTGTGATGATAAGATTTGGGAAGCCCCTAGTTCAGATACGGTGAAATGTAATATTGGCGTTAGTTGGTCCGAAAGGGATTCTACTGCTGGTGTTTCATGGGTGGTCCAAGATTATGTTGGTCTCACGATGTTGCATAGTCGTCGATCTCTATCAGCAGTTCACTCAAAACGTGAAGCAGCTATAATGGCTTGAACCATTTAAAAAAAAAACATGAATAGTTTGAAACCAGGTCCTCTTTGCTGCTGAAACTCTTGAGATTGTGGCGGCTCTGAACAAACCTCTTGAATTTCCAGCTCTGGACATAGCCCTAAGTCATCTCTATGAAACATTATTTGTCAAGGTCGACTGGTCAATAGCTTCGGAATTTCCCCAAGCCAAACTGGTTGCTTCAAGAATTGCATCTAGTATTACATCTGAGGGGCGCTTACAATCTTACATCTCCCGTGGCTACTCTAGTTGGTTACATCTTCAATTTGAACAAGATCATCTGCATCTTTCTTAGCAAATTTATGTGTTTTATGGCTTTGTCTCCCTTGATGGCTTTTGTTTTTCGGTTTCTTTTTTGTTGCTGCAAAATTTTTATGTCCTTTCTTTTTTTTATTTAATCAAAAATTTTATGTTTTAAAAAAAAGAGTCAAAATTAAAAAATGAGAATAATTTAAATTTATCTCGAAATACCATGAAAAAAATTCTTGGAAGAAAAAAAAAACTTGTAAACATAAAACATCTTAACATGATTCAAAACAAAAATAAAAATATAGCATTTTCAAAATTTAGAAATTTCAGAAAGTGTGACAAGAGGATTAGGTAAAAACCCGACCCGACCCGTGGAGCAGACCCGATAGAGCGTTCTGGAACACTTGCTACGATAAAACGACGCAAGTCATGTGTTTAGTCTATCTCTTCGATTCCAATTTTTAGGGTTTTATCCTCCGAACTCACAACCCCTTATCCTCAAAGGTATGACCAAATCTCTCTCTTCATTTTACTTCACTGTTTTTTAGGGTTTTTAGAAATGGTTCACATCCAGAATTGAACACTAAAGTTTGAATCTTTGGCGGAGATATCAATTGGGTTTTGCTTAAAGTGTTGTTTGAATCTGGAATAAACCCATTTCATTTCATTCTATCTGGATACTTACTAAGTGAAAGTTTGTGTTTTTATAATGGATATGGCAGAAATGGCTGCGACTCAACTTACAGCGTCACCAGTGACTGTGTCAGCGAGGAGCTTAGCCTCTTTGGAAGGTCTTAGAGCTTCGAGTGTCAAGTTTTCTTCTTTTGGAACTTTGAAACCAGGGACTCTTAGGCAGAGCCAGTACCGTTCTTTTGTTGTCAAAGCTGCTTCTGTTGTTGCTCCTAAGGTACTTCCTTTCTCATTTTGTTGTTTTGAGCTGTTTGGTTAATTGTTCTGGATTGAGGATTTGGAACTTGTATGAATGTTGTATCACTCACCAATTCGTCTTGTTGTTTGACACAATTTAACGAAACTAAGATTTAGATGTTTCTAGCTTTTCTTTTTGAAGCTTGCTTTGTCTGTCTATTAATTGTGACTTGAGATGTGTGGACTCCTGATGTCTTATTTTGGTATTGTCTTCCCTTGTTTGTGGTTTTATACAGTATACTTCGATAAAGCCATTGGGAGATAGAGTATTGGTGAAGATCAAGGAGGCAGAGGAGAAGACTATGGGAGGTATCTTGCTTCCATCCACTGCTCAATCTAAACCTCAAGGAGGTGAGGTTGTTGCTGTCGGTGAAGGAAGAACTATTGGGAAGACCAAGATTGACATCAGTGTCCCGGTAACATTCTCACTCCCGCTCTAAAGCCTTCTTTCTTTGTTTGCTTCGTTGTCTGCTGATGAATATATCTGATTTGCCTCTTTTGTCTCTTGATGCAGACTGGAGCACAAATTATCTACTCCAAATACGCTGGTACTGAGGTGGAGTTCAACGATGTGAAGCATCTCATCCTCAAGGAAGATGATATTGTTGGCATTCTTGAGACAGAGGACATCAAAGACCTCAAGCCCTTGAATGACCGAGTCTTTATTAAGGTTTGGCTCTTGTGCTTATCTTAGTCATCATATTATTGTTTCTGCATTCAAGAACAATGATAACAAGAGGATATTTTGTTTCACATTGAGTTCAGGTGGCTGAGGCAGAGGAGAAAACAGCTGGAGGGTTGCTGTTAACTGAGACAACCAAAGAGAAGCCTTCTATTGGTCAAGTAAGAGCACACCTGACCTCGTGTCGATCCCACAACGATCTTAATAGCTTGACTTGTTCCTCAGCTTATGTAAAAGTGGCAATTGTACTTAATCTCCTCCTCATTTTGGCAGGTGATAGCTGTTGGACCAGGTTCTCTAGACGAGGAAGGTAACATTAAGCCACTACCAATATCCACTGGAAGCACAGTCCTGTACTCCAAGTATGCTGGTAACGACTTCAAGGGAAAAGATGGTTCCAACTACATTGCCCTTAGAGTCACAGATGTGATGGCTGTGCTTTCTTAGTTATATCCCTTGTAACCTGCATTTTGTATCCCAAATGTGGAAATTTTTATCAAAAACGGCTTGCGCATAATCTGAAATAAAGACTTGAGTTTTAAAATATGATTGTAATTTCATTTGCTGATCTGGTGGCTTCCTTCTCTTAACTTTAACTTTGCATGCCAATTCCGTCAAATGTAAATTTTGCGTACCAATTTCGTTACAAGTGATTTTAGGAATACTAGTTTATGGAAAATGCGGCGTCATCAAGATAAGATTTTCGTGTAAACTAAGTGGAAAATATTTTACAGGTAAATGCTCTCTACAGCGCCCAGTGGAAACTTTGAGACATGTTATATCAAAGAGAAAGTTATATTACAAAATGAAGAAAAACGAAAGAATCTTTGTCTGTGAGACATCTTCTTCTGCCTTCACCGGTTAAACGAGGTGGCTGAGTTATCATCATACTGACCTCTCCACGCATTGCCACTATCACCGCCACTGCAGACTTGATTAGTTACCGGTAAACCTGCAAAGTTTCCTTCTAAGCTCATCTGTTGAACCTCAGCTGATGAAAGAATCTTTATGCTCTGAACACAGTTTACGAATTCCCTGCAAAATCAAAGGTTTTAAGGTTATGAAAGAAAAAGGGAACTATCTAAAGTCTGACGTTTGAATCAAACGCTCTCTACTTACTCCCATGGATCATCTCCAACTAGAAGGATGTCGGTTTCATGATCGACATAAACAAGTTTCCAGTCTGATGTTTGCGGATCTTCAAGCTGTCCTTCAATCCCAAACATGCGTGCTAGATCATGTCTCAGCTCATCATAACCTCTGTAGCGGTTGACGTCTATTGATCTTCCCACTGAACCTCGCTTTTGCACCTGTCCGAAATTTTACATCATTGTCAAGCGACAAACAGAAACCAAGATTCCAAAAAGGAAGGATTAAAGCAAAACTAAACCTTTGTATAAGTTCGCATCCTTTGAGTCTGAGTCTGCCATAATCCCCCACCAAGAACTCCAGCATCATTGACAGCTACATCATTTGAAATGGCGGGGACATTGGGGATACCAAACGACTGAGTTCTTACAGCTGAAGTAGACATTTCTGTGCCAATGTCATTTGTCACTCCTCCATAGTTTGAAAGCATGTTCTGGAGATCTTTCTGGGAGTCGTATCCTCTTGAAAGTAACGTGTCAGGCACAAAGGTATTGTCCACGTTAGCTCCGCCAAGCAAACTGTTCCTGGAGTCACCGTCGAGGCCAAAGGTTGGAGCCAAGAAATTCTGTTGTCTGTTATTGTCGCCGCCATCTAAACCATAAGAGGTTCCAGAGGCAGATGCTTCCAGTTGATGGTCTGTTAAACTAGCTTTGGACTTTTGCTGACACACAAGGTCTGGTTTTAGCCGCATATCAGATTTGCTGTAAAGCTCCTGAACAAGATTGCCAGACATATCAGCTGCTGCATCAGGCATCAAGACCGCTGGCCCGCTTTGGCTTCTGTTAAGAAAGGTTGAAGAAGCGATCTGACAATTGTTGGTGGAAGGCGAGGTTGAAGAGGAAGGTGCATCTCCTCCATCTGTTATCCCTGAATGAGCTCTGACCGCTCCACCAACCGCTGGATTTTGTCTGTCCTGAGGACGGCTCACAGGCATTTGAGGCGGTGGCAATGTCGATAAGCCATTGTTAGTGCAGGACGACGGAAACTGCTGACCTTGAGAGAGAGGAGGCAGCTGTTGCAATTGCTGGCTTTGCAGCTGTTGGTGCAGTAAGTGAGATTGCAAATTCGAGCTTACTGGCGAAAGGAACTGCTGATGTTGCTGTTGTTGTTGCTGTTGCTGTTGCTGCTGTAATCTCTGCAACAGCTGAAACTGTAAATGTGGTTGTTCCAACAAACTCTGCTGGAATATCTGTTGGACCTGTGCTTGTGACTGTGTGTGGTGAGATTTCTGCTGCAGAAGTGCTTGCTGATTCTGTTCCTTGACAAGACCAGGAGGCTGCTGCTGTTCAACTTGTCCTGAAAACTGTGTCTCTTGCGGTGGTATGGACATCAAATTAGATGAAGACTTGCTGGTTTCAATTACACTACTCTGGCTAGTGCTAGCACCTAAATGGCGGTGTTGTTGTTGAAGCTGCTTAGATTGTTGTTGCTGTTGAAAGCTTTGATTAAGTGAGTTAGACGGAGGCACGATGACACTGCTTGCCATTGATCCCGAAACCAATTGTGGTTGCAAATGATGCATAGATGCTTGTTGTGCCTGAAGCTGCTGTTGCGCTGCTTCTTGACCATTATAAAGCTGATTCTGCGGAAGCTGAAGTTGCTGCAATTTATGTGGTTGTAACTGTTGCGGCTGTGACTGAGGCTGTGACTGTGGCTGAGGATGCAAGTGAGATTGCGATGACTGCTTTCTTAGCTGCTGTTGTTGCTGCTGTTGTTGCTGCTGTTGTTGTTGCTGTTGTTGTAGCTGCTGAGCCTGTTGCTGTGGCTGTTGTTGATGTTGGTGCAGTGATTGTTGTTGTAGTTGTTGAGACTGCGATTGCTGTTGCTGATGATTCAAAGAGGAATGTAACAATTGCTGCAGCTGCTGTTGTTGGGACAACGTCGTCGTTGGCTGAGGCAACTGGGACATTGGAGCTTGCAGGTTCGGTTTATTAAACTGGAGGTTTGACGAGGAAATCCCCCCTGGTGGGGTTTGAAAGCTTAGTAACTTGGAGGGATCATCAGCGCCGCCAAGATTGTTGTGCAGGGCAGCGGTTGGAGAGAGCATTGATGGGAAGAATCCCGACTGGGCAGCCGCAGCAGCGGGTAACTGACCGTTCTGCTGCTGCATGTTCATCCACTGAACTAAACTCAGACCAGGAAATATCGCACTTGAGGCGTCTTTCATCTCTAAGCCATTATCAAGCCATGGCATTGCTCTCTTCAGCGCAGACTCCATGTCAGTTTCATCATCTGTGAGACAACCAGAATTTCTGCCTTTGAGCCAGATTCAAAGATGTTGTGTAGAAATGAAGTAGTACAAATACTTTACCTGGCATTCCAGGTTGCCCCCCAAACCGAGGTCGAAAAAATGGAGGAGGGCATATGTAGAAAGGAGTTAAAACGGGTTCGATGTCCCAAACAGAAACTCGACTGGGCCTATCACCAGCAGCTGACTCATCCCATCCAATCTTATAGCCCAAACAAAGATAATGCATGATTAAAACGAAGGGTGCAATGTATCAGGAAACAAATTTGTCGTTCAGCATGAAATTTACTTCAAACTACCTGAAGATTACGCCACTGAGAGTTTTTCCATCTCACTGGATCAAGATCACTGATACCGGTAACTGTACCCATATACCTACGAACTCCGCATTCTTCTGTCTCAAATATCATCCTAAACCGCATGCCAAGAGAAACCTGAGCATACATTGCTTTGGTATACTTGGCTAAAGGAACCACAAACTCAGCAGGAGCAGCCCTGCAAAAAACTCTTGTCTCAGCAATTCCTATAAACCAAGTATTTAGTAATATTAATGGAAACGAAAAGAAACATAGATTCACCACCTTGGGTTGTAGAAAATGGTGAAAGGACTATTATTAGCATTGGCATGAGCTGCAGCAGCAAGAACTCCAATGTGCATGCTATCGCTTGATATTACAGATGAAGAAAGCGCAGGCTGCTGTCTATTTGCACGTCTTATACCCAACAGAAGTTGCGCCTTTCCATCTCTTAATTGAAAGAGAAGAAAAGAGTTAGCATCTTGACAGATTATCAAAAGAGCACTAACACATTGAGTTTGATATACCTAATAAAAAGAACAGAGTCGCCAGCAAAGAGCCTTTTTGTGCTGACAAACACACTCCACCCTGTAGTTAGCAAGTGTCTTTTTGGTTGACCTGATATATATAGACAGATCCAAAACTCAAGAACAGCTCTATAAAACACTAAATTGATTGAATAATTTAATCTCCTAAGAACAAGGAATGACCTCGATAAATATGTCTGAAAGTCCATGTGTTGTCATGAATATCCTTAGCAACAAGCTCCTGACAAGGTGGTTGCATCGAGAAATCCTAACAGAACATTGCCAGCAATGTAAGACGCTAAGGCAATAGAAAAAAAGTAAAGATACATAAGAAGGCATTGTATATACACCAGAGCAGGAAAGATTTTCTCAGCTGCTCGTCGGGGTACTGAAAATCCACCGTGAGTGCTTGTGTCACTAGCCGTGAGGGTTTTGCAGAAAAATTCATTAGGTTGTCTGTTTATCTTAAGTCCCATGTCAGAGGCAAGCAATGCATCTCTGTCATACTGTTCAACAAAATGCTCATAACAATTAGCACCTACTCTTCAAATGCACCTCAAACCGAGTTATTCAGTGAAAAGTAAACCTACTTTGTTTACTGGCTGCAGAGTCATCTGCGCATAGACCTCATCGGTCTCAGGATCAGCCTGGTTTACAATCGACAATTAGCAACTCAAAGTTAAGAGATCTAAACGTAGAGGCAGATACCATACATTCAATGTAACATTATGAAGCATGCATATGAGCTTGGAAGGAAGATTAGGGTAGCTGGGTATAAAATCAGTCTGCTTCTGCATTGAAGCCGCAACCTAAAAAATTTGACAAAAACCGATAGCCGTGTAAAATTTCCAATCCGAGACTCATTCTAAATCAACCGTGAATAAAAATAAAAACTTTCTCAAACAACATACTTGCTCACTGTGACCTTGAGGGAAGTAAACAACAAGACTTCCCGCAGGAGGCAACGAAATCAACGGACCAGCACAAGCGTGCCATAATTCCGAGTTTATATTTCTCCTCTCTCCTGCACTCACACAACACCAAAGACATGATCACTTCAAATTTCTGAGATCACCACTTACTAACTATCAACACAACATGATGAAGAAACAGCTCTTTAAAATCGATACAACATGACTTATGCTTACTTCTAAAGCACAAAAACTACCAAAAAAAACTTAGAATTAGCTACCTATATCCAACAAATCCAGTATTGACTTTCTACTAAAGGCTGAAACTTTTATAAAACACTAGAAAAACACAAACCTTCTGTAGGATTCGGAGCAACTCCATTAGATGAAGGAGCTTTCATAATCACTTCACTGCAGAACCAACCCAATAACAGAATCTAAATCTGAGCTTATAAAAAGCTGAACTCTTTACACAATAGCTTCATCTTCTCAAAGGAACTAACTTTAAGCTCAAAACTTGACCAAACCAATCCAACAGAAACAAATCGTTAATCTGAAAAATGAGAAACTCTCTCCAAGATCTCTGCTTTTGACTTCCGACAGAGACTCCCAACTCCGAGATCAAAAAAACCAAAGACTTTGTTTTTTCTTCTCACACGCGGATTCTCCGGAGAGAGGATAAATTTAAGACATATAAAACCAAAGAGAGATTCCTTTTTTTTTTTCTCTCAAACTCAAAAACGAAGAAGAAGAAGAAGAAGAAGCTCTTCAGTTGCGTCACCAGAAACAACCCAGAAGTTTACTTGAGAGAGAGAGACTGACTCGGTGTTTAGCTACTTTCCTTTCTTAGCAAATCAAGAAAGTCTGATTTGAAAGAAAAAAAATGAGTAAGAATTTAATCGGACGAGGAAGAGAGAAAGAAAGTTTCAGAGATTAGGACACAGAGAGAGAGAGAGAAGGATCAAAACAAAGGAGAGAGTTGTTGTCGGAAAGGGATGATCAGAGCGACCAAGACAACTACCAAAAGGTCTTCTGCAAAAAGCACAGGAACAACTTTTTTTTTTTTCTTTTTTTTTTGCTCTCTTCTTCCTCCCTAAAAATTATTTTTATTTTTTAAATGTTGATTAATAATGCTAAGGAGCCGACATATTCACTACCAAACTGGCCACGATTAATTTCTTATTATTATTTTCTCCTCTAATATGAACTTTAGTGTATAGTTTTTTTCTTTTTCCTTGATTTAGTGAAACTTTGGTAAAGTTTTTCACATTTTTGTTCTGTTTATTCTAATATTTTTCTTCATATAGTGACGATAGAGCATTTAAACGAGATGTGAGAAGGCAAGCAAATTTAATATTTCAAATCTTTCTATATTTTCATACATAATATTTAGTGAAATGATAAAAAAGGAAATTTTGAATAGATTAATTTGTTAATGTCTTCTAACTTGAAGTAACTACTTACATCACTATTACTATTCATTTTGAAATAAAGATATAACCTATATTTATAACTTTCATGGAATATGAATAATATGGTTTGTTGCCTATTCGATTTATGGCATTGTGATGCGATATTTAGTTGTTTAATTTCTAAAAGTCGGACATAATTTCTAATTAGTATTTGATTAGAATTTAGAAAGAATATCAATGGTGCTTTTATATGCTAAATTTTAAGCGACGAAATGATTTTTGGAGAAATTTTTTAAAAAAATAATTTTATTTTTGTATACAAGAAAACAAATTGTAACAGTCCGAAATCATTTTTGAATCAGATTTTTCTAAATTAGAAGATTATCTTTTTCGATTTGGGATCCAAATCCTAAGAGTTCGAACCAAAATTTTAATCTATGGAGTATTTAAAGATTGTAAAGGTAAATCACTGTGACATCTATGTTTATCATGACCTTCATAATCAAGTAATCTTAAATTGTGAGAACGAGGTTACCATTAAAATCCATGAAATATCTGAGAATTAACCTATCATCTTACATGTTTCTCTAGGTGTCAGCATTGATTTACAGCCAATGATTTATCAGGTTGTTAAGAAAAATTACAAACTAGGTATATATAAATGCATAGGCTCACAAAAAAAATATATTAATATATGCATGGATTGTAAATTCAAATAAGTGAGAAGGACATGGTGTCCCTGAGCAATGAATGCTTGAAAGACAGACGTTTGGAGAGATTGGACGAAGGTGGGACCTTATTAAGTTAGGGATTTTTGCGGCCCAAATTATTTCTTATATTTGTTCACAAATTCTCTTATAACAAATGTAATATACGATTCGAATTGACTAACATGATTAAAAGTAGCAAAATCAGTTAGCCAATCCTAGTCGTGTATATCTACTATGTATTATGTGCATATGTATTTAAGTTGTAGTTGAGTCCAAGAATTTTAATAGGAATTTTCTAGGACGGTCAAAAGTATATAGCATGATAAAATAGTCACGGCTTGATATTGGATTCAGTTTACACTGTAGCTTTTGAGTCCTCAAAAATGTCAACTTTGGATCACTATCTCGTGGTTTCTACTTTCCACACCCCCACGACATGACATATGCTAAAAATCAGCAAAAAGACGATGTATAAATAGTCTTGACACCAACTCAGTATAATAACACAACTTAGCTTTAAGTTGACAAACTCTAACATAAAAACCAATTCTTTGTGTGAAACAAAAAGACCAAACATCTAGCAAACTCGTGATGAACTTGTGTAAATTTCGCTGTTCCAGGAAGAACCAATAGCTCAAGGTGCTCAACTGTAAAGATCTTATGCAAAATTTACATGTCGTCAGTCGAATGTTTTTTAGAATGGAACTATATAGTATAATCTGATGCCAGATCCGAAGGAATGTATGAATCTAGTCCAGAACCTCTTAGTTATTAAAAAAGAAAACTTGATGTTTCATGTTTATATAGGATGAACAAAAATAAAAAGCAAATAAAGAAGACAATGATAATTAATAAGGCCTAGCTAAGATGGAAAAAAAAAAGCACATTAAAGTTTTGGATCAGTTTTGAGATTCTAAAGTAGACTAGGTTCTCCTAGTTTTGAGTAATATTGTAAAGTCTAAGACTATTTTAGTGATAAGAAATATGTTTTAAAGAATAGTTTATAATTCTCGTTTTAGCCACAAATTAAGATGAAAATGATATGAACCTTAATATTTTGTCCAAAAAAAAAGATACTACATAACGAAAGGACCTAAACCTTAATTATGTCATGTGTGTGACCTACGCTTCCACCACAGCCCTAAAGTGAAATAGCACTAATTGATTTGTAAGAAACTTTTTACTAGTTTGATAAATACTTACTAACATATATTCTATCATATAAAATATATAATTAATATTATAGGGTAACAAAAAATATCATAGAGAGTGAATAATGTTTTGCAGATTTTGGGAAACAAACAAAGAAATGGAAAAGAAAAAAAAGATAAGTGGGGAGATGGTTGAAAAGGATGGAAACCGTAAGGGCCTCTCACTGCAAATCCCACCTGACGTGGTCTCACTCACACCCCATTTTATACATTGGCTCACATTCTTGTTTGGTAACATGCATGAGCTGGTTTTGCAAAATCTCTTTCGTTAGTCAAATCTATTTAAAGTATATGCATGTCACAACCATATTCAAATTTAAAATTTACACCGAAATTATTTTCTTTCAGTCTCTTTTGGTAGTATCAATACAACTCGATCTATATTGGCAGATCACGTTAGCAACAAATGTTTGGGGTTAATAGGATTCGAATCTTAGTGAATTGTTCCAAACTTCCAAGTAATGTGAACAAGTGGTTCCAAGTTTAGTCCTCATATCAAACACGCTCAATGCTCATGAAAGAGCATCAAGGGAGAGATTAATCACATTTTAGGAATCATTCTAGTAAACTTTGTTTTGGGGGGACACTTGATGTTATATATAATGTGATTGTTGTTACAAATTAAAGATGTTAGTTTGTGGTTCAGTCCTTCAGCCAAGTGACGCTGTAGGCAATGTAATGGTTTATGAAAGAACAAATGATTAAGGTTTAGTTATAAATAGGATCCAAAGTTTTAGATATGTATAAGTAAATATATTCAGATCAAACCAAAACAGGTTAAACACTCATAGTAGGATTGTATTTGTACAACTTTTTTTTTTTAGTAATGTGATTTATTACGATTTATGCAAATGAATGCATGCAAGCTTAACAAAAAAAAAATAGTATGGTGTAACTAGATCTGTTCGTGGTGATATTGTGGGTTAAAAAGATAAAGGCTGCAACTGGTAGTAAGTGGGAGGAATAAATAGAATGATTGAGTAATAATTTAGTGGAATAAAAATTAGCAGAATTAGAGTACTTAGAGTAATAGTAGGAACAAAAATAATAATTGCAGAGGAATAAAATTCCTCTCCTAAAAAGAAGAGGACAAAATCTCAGCGTAATCACCCATTTTTCCTCTAACTAGGTAGGTCCCACTATTACTCTCAAAAAAAATTTTTACTTGCAAATGGTATCATTTTAGCAGAATAAAGAGTAATCATCAATTACTCTGTATTTTATTCCTCTAGAATGACAACCAGTTGCAGCCAAAATGGTCCATATATTATGTCTTCATAATTTGTAACATATGTAGGAAAAATATTAGAGGACAAAAAAATGGATATAACACCAAGTTTAGATTTGAGTTGAAATACTCGGTTTCAAGCTAATAAAACTAATTGTTTAAAAAATTAAAATACATAAACACAACCTCAAGACTATCACCTTAACAATAGATTACGAGTTTTTAGGGAAATTTTCCAGTTCCATACATAGAAAACCAATATCCCTAGAAGCCAACTGAACACAAAGCATAGTAAAGTGTTACCATTAACAACTATTAATATATAAGTTTCAATCAAACACAAGCTGGCACGAATTTGAAGCCCTGGCTACACTTTCCAACTCCTTAACCATCTCAGCTTTCACTTGAGTATCAATGGGCTTTAAGGAGAAAGTTGCTCTCTTCAGACGATTTGTGTTCCTTAAAATGTATTTCGCCACTTCTTTCTCATCTTCTCGTTGCCATTCGTAGCCTTTCCAGATGAATGTCTCGAGATGAAACAACAAGCATTCAGGAAAATTCTTTGGTTGGTTTCATTTCCCATAATCCTTGAGATGTTTTCTCCAACACCCTTGCTATAACCAATGAAGGGCGAAGTACAATATATGTCAATTTTAGATAACTATATCTCAAACTAAGCTGAAGTATTGCTAACAAATGAAACTTACTTACATCGATGAGCTTGAGAACTTGCAAATTAGGAGAACTATTGAGCATGAGGGTTAAAAGATCCCACCATGCTTCTTTACATGTATATAGCTCCAAGTATACCAACTGGTTGAAGGTGTTCATCGGATACTTGATCTAATGCATGTGGCAATATTAGTATAGAAGCAATCGAGTATATTCATATAATCACGCCAAAAACTGAAATGTACCTTTAAGGTTGATACATCCAAAGAAAGACGTTTAGCTGAGGTAAGAGATTCCAGAAAGTTGTTCCTAGATATTCCATATACGCCAACGATATTAGCCTCCACCAGCTTAGTCACATTCTCAATCCGACCAAACCCAAGACCACCCTTCCCTTGAATCTTCAAGTATTTCAAACAAGGGGCATTTATCACAAAGGCCTGTTGGTAACGTTTATCACTATTGTAAATTGATAGTCTATGTACGTATGGCACCGCAATAGTGAAAGTGTCCACGTTGTTTGCTGGAGATCGTCTCACAACCAGATTTTCAAGTTTAGGACAACCAGATAAAAGCCTAACAACTGATTCATTGTCTTTGTAGTCCACATGGTGAAGGTGGAGAGTTCTAAGGGATTTAAAACAAACTGGAGAAGGAACATCCATAAGAACATCAGACCCGAGTTTCAAAGTCTCAAGTGTTTCACTGATATATAAACTTCTAGGAAACGTCAAAATACATCGAGAGAAGAAGTCTAAATCCAGAAGGATTTAAACTTATTAAAACACTAAGATGTTCAAAGACTTAAGTTTATAATTGTTGTTATGTTGTTCTTCTTCATTGTTCATAGTATGTTTGTTGCTGTCGAATCTTTGGCGAGATATTAAAAGCTTTTTTCGACGTTGCGGCTCGAATTTGGCTGCCGTAGAGCAAGGTGGAGAAGAAGGAATTAGACGGCTGAAGTTCACAACACAGGCTACTTTATACATACCCAAGAGCTAATTAATAACCTTGAACCTTAATTTGATCACCGAAACTTTAATAAGTTGTTCAGAACCAAACTGTCTCTCGGAGAAGAATATGGTCAGATGATCTATCTCTGGTGTCAAAAGGAGATGTTAGTCCCAAAATTTATTAACTTATATATTGTAGAAATGTGATTTTTGTAAAATTTCTTTTATTTAACGTAAGAACTTTACCTTAATTAAAGTTCACAAAAAGATATCTAAGACGTTTCTGTAGATACAATTAAGCAATTAACCTTCCAGTTCAACGACTTTTTTTATACACCTAAATATATGTCTTGTTATCCAAGGAAAAAGCAAATAGTTCATGTGCAAAAATTCCAAACCATGCAAAATAAACAAAGCACAATTTGTGTCAATCGTTCACGTACATAGGCCCATTATTGTACTTATAAGGCCCGTTATTGTACTTATTAGGCCCATTATTCGACCTCCCAAATTTTTACTGACCCGCACGCAGGAAAACACAAGTGGCATTGCCACTACCTAATTCAATCCAGTCATAGTTTGTAAATTTTTTTTTTTAACTGGTATAGTTTGTAACTTTGCTTAACTGCTTTTTTGTATTATTATTATTTAGTGCATGTGAAAGTTTTTTTAATAGAAATTGTATGATGATTTCCGCTACATTATTAGTACATCTTTTTTATTAGTTTATATATCAGATTTTTTTTTTAAATTGAGTTCTGTTTCATATCAAGACAAATATCATCACATGGTCGAATCTCAATGGATCTATAGTGACATAGGTAATAACAAAATCATACATTTTATCAAAACTACTAAAAAATACCAACATTAATCCAATTATATCAAAAATTTCATTTTCATCCTTATGTAGTAAACAAAACAACCTTACATTTTAAAAACACACAATCAGCACCGTCCATTAGAACGAAGTACAGATTATTATTAAGATCAAGAACGTACGACATGAGTCTTTCCACGTGTCTTATCGAGCTGGTTGATCATGTAAAGCGCGTTGCTCGTAACCCTCGCGACCTTAGTCATCCACTGTTTCACCTGCGTCTTGATCTCACCATCGATCCCTTGAAACCCATCTAGACACGTGTCATCATCAGTCAAAGCCGCACTAGCCCAAGTCTGAGCATTACTCATCTGCCACCTAAACTCTTTCTTCGAACCACCTCCTCCCGAGACATGAAGATGTTTCAAAGCTCCTAACGTACGGCTAAGCTCGTCCACCGAGTCACCAATCATCTCTACACAATCCACCAACGCACTCTTCTCTCGTTTCTTTCCTCCTCCTCCTCCAGACTTAGATTCTTCTCGAACAGCTGCGAGTTTTTTCGCGGCGGTTTTAGCGTGGGAGAGGCTTATTTTGACGGCTGCCTGAGCTAAGTCGCGACGGTTGGTGATTGTTGGACCAGAGTAACTTGAGAGTGTACGTACACATAGTGATGGATAGCTCGCATGTTCGCATGAGGAATGCACTATATCATCGTGCCCGATGGTGACGGTTACGATAACAGCCGCGAAAATAGCCGTGATGAAGAGATTTAGTGGAGGAGGAGCCATTAAATTTTTTTTGTCTAAGGCTTTTGAACTCAAGAGTGTGTAATGAGAGAGACCAAACTATAGGGTTATGTTATGAAAGACAGTGTGGTGGTGGGTAAGAAATTTAAAGTCGTAGGTCCGTGAAACCATTAGTACTGTTTTGTGTATGTTTACTTAATTACCCTCTGATATTTGCTTTAACTTTACGTGGGTACGTGGGAGAGATTAGGGATAGGAAAGTAAATGAGGTTATGGGGATAGCTGTAAAATTAAATGCACCGCAATTTACAGAACCAAATTATATACAGCGATGTTCTATGCATATGCAGGTGACATAATTTAAGAGTGAATCAGAACAAAACTTGTGGAATTATTGGTGGACTGGTTTACATACACCAATGAACGAATCATATTTAAAAGAAGTTTCAGAAAATTTGGGTCCACGTTAGTTATGATTGACAAAAGATGTCTCAGAAGACAAAATCTTTTATCTTCCATTTTCTTTTGCTCGACACTTTGAATCATTCGAGATTTTAAAATGAATTTGGGGTTGGGTTTTTTTTCCTACTTTCTATAATTAGTTTTTTTGTATTTTATCACATATTTTGACTTAAATAATTTTTTTATATTTCTATTAATATTTTAAAGGCTTAAAAAACAAAACAAAAATTACGTGACAAAAGAATAAGAATAAACAACGGTTTTTGTATATAAAGTTTTTTTTTGATAATTCGTTTTATGTCTAAAATCCATGTTCCAAATAATTTAGAATTCATTTTCTAACTAGTTTTTATGTTATAAAATAATTAGAAGTCGTCTTCTAATTATTTTTAATGTTCTAAAAGATCTAGAATATGTCTTCTAACTAATCTTAATGTTCTAAAAGGTTTATAATATGTCTTCTAACTAGTCTTAGTGTTCTAAAAACTTTAGAATGCGTATTCTATCTAGTCTTAATGTTCTAAACAATTTAGAATATGTCTTCTAACTAGTCTTAATGTTCTAAAAAGTTTAGAATACGTGTTATAAAAATATATATATTTTGTATTTAATGCATATTTATGACAAAAATTCAAATTTATCATTATTTCCTTAATTATAATTAGAAAATCTATTAAAATCTATATTTTTAAGTATTCAAATCTATTAATATCTTTTAAATAATAATAATAATAATAATAATAATAATAATAATAATAATAAAACATTACCAATTAATCATCTATCTCTCTTATTCCCCTCTCTCGTTCATGTTTTTTATCATCTTCTACCAAAATTTCTCTTAACAAACCATGCAAATCTATGCAATTTGTGGTGTATGGAGATCATCTCGTAAGAATCGATGGAGATTTTTTCTTGATAAAGTTCAATGTGGTAGATTAATAAATTAGATTTAATTATTTCATTTTTCATATCATATATAAATATATATTTGAAAAACCTAATTGTCCATATTAAATATTATAACCCATTAACACATTTTCCCCCCTAAATACATAATTAAGCATAAACTTATTTACAAACCAGTTACATATTTTAACCCATTAACATATTTTTTTAGGGTAAAAAACATTTTTATAATTTTCATAGTATTTTATATTAAAAAAACTCAATTACATATTTTAACTCATTTTTACATATTATTATATAAAAATAATTTGTTCCATATTATTTTAAAGGCATAATTGGATTTTTCATTATTAATAAAGACCTAGTTGTAGAAAGAGGAGAAAAAAGAACATTTTTATACAATTTTCCCAATGAATTCAGGAATATAAGGAGTCAAACTTATTCAGAGTGCAATTACTGAAATTGAATTGGATGACAAACTGCATTTTTTTGTAACAGCATTTAATTGGTAAAGTAAATAATTCCCCCCTAATAACTCAAACGATCTTTTTATAATATGTCAGAGAAAAGTAATAAAGATACCGAATTGAACTAGAAGGACCCACTCTGAGAATGTCCCCATCTTCACATGTTTATTTTTTGGAGACTCATTATCCCTGAAACTCAAAGTTTCATAAAATTATTTTATTAATGTTTTTATATTATTTTGTAGATAAAATTAAAGAGAAAATATTTTCTAAAAGATTTAACCAACTGCAAAATGACACATAGGTATAAAATTCTATGTTTTTTAGATTTCTTAATACTGAGACGTATCATGCTTTCTCTTACATACTTTTTCTACTTTTTTTTTTTTTTTTGATNTTCTTTTTTTTTTTTTTTTGATGAAATTCTATCGATATTTATGTATATAAAGAGAGTTTTTCTCTCTTTTGGTGTTGTCACCTCAACAGTCAATTAAGCACACACTTATTAATTATATCAACAATTATATAAATCTAACTCATTTATATTCATAAATTCTCACCGTTGGATTTGTTCCATTGTCCAATACCAATAAAGCTCAAGTTCAGACCTCATCTTCCTCATACCAATAATAATAAAAATTCTCTCTTTTGGTGAAAACACAATCATCTATTTGGCATTCACATCATTTCAGTATTTGATTTTAATAAAATAATTTAATTTAACATATAATTTAATTGATTACATTTTTATATTAATATGTTCAATTACAAAAGGAAT
>OVAP01001028.1:0-27198 GCA_900406295.1 Aurinia saxatilis
AAACCTAAAAACATGTATTTATACACCCAAAACACGATTTGGGTCTTCTGTAAGGAATTGGAAACTTCTGGGCCGACTTGCAATTTTCCATTTTTGTCTGGGCCGCGCCTAATCACGATCGGTGTCGATCGACACCAGNTCCATTGATCATTATGCTCCATAATCCTTCTAGAAAGCTCCAGAATCCCCAAATGCATGCTATGACCTGTAAATACTAATAAATCCTAGAAAAACACCAAAAAGACTCGATAAAACACTTTATATCGTGGCTAAAAGCCATAAAAACCACGATATATCATCGGTCTACACAAGACGTCGGTTCGAATATGAGTGATGAAAAACTTCGAGAGCTAAATGAGAAGATCGACAAGTTGGCTCGAGTTTTAGGAAGCCATAAACAAATCTGTCTTTTGTTGATGATTACAATCAAGGAGCTCATCAAGAGACTTATCAAGAGGGTTACGACATGAGGAACAATGATCAATCCATGGGTAATCAAGAATATTGTAGCTATGTCAACAACTATAACAAACCTTTCAACCAGTCCCACCCAAACCTCTCATATGGAAGCAATAATGTGGAGAACCCACAAGACCAAGTTTACCCTCAATAAAACCAAAGCTTCAATCCGAGACCTCAAGGTGGTAACTTCAACCGAAGACCTCAAGGATTTAATAACAACAAATTTAAAGGCCAAGGCTTCAACCAACATTGTCCTAACTCCTCTAACCAATAAGGGAGTTTCCCGAGAGGTAACAACTTTCAAGGTGGGAATTTTCAAGGAAATTTCTCACAAGCTCAAGGTGGATCATTAAAAGACAATGAGACTAAAGCAATGCTCAAGACCATTATGGATGGGCTTGCTCAAACCCAACTTACCCGATTGGACTCTCAAAAAGAAACAAAACGGAAGCTCATGCAGATGCAAGCCAAGATTGAGGAGTTGGAATCTCAAAATGCTCAAGCTTCAACATCATCTAAACAACCCATGAGTTCTTTCCCATCTAAACCCGACACCAACCTCAAGGCTCATTGTAATGTGATAGCACTAAGGAGGGCAAGGAGATACATTCACACCAAGATATCGTGAGAAAGCTAGTACGTCGAAAGAGGAGGTCCAAAGAGGATGAACAAGAAACGATTGAGCTTGCTAAGCCAAAGGAGAAAGGATTTTTGGATGACATTATTGGTAAAGCAAAGACGGTTTTGTTTGAACCTCCCCAATATGAGCCACCACTTCCCATACCATCGAGGTTGAAGAATCAATTCCTAGTTAAGCAACGTCAACGGTTCTTTGACATTATGGATATGGTTGTCGTTACACTTCCCTTACGAGAAGCGATCGAAAACAGCCCGACTTGGTCCAAGTTCTTCAAAGATATGCTTACCAATAAGAAGAAGATGGAAGAAGGATTGGTTTTGGTTAGATACGATTTTAGTTCGATCATTCAACATGCTATTCCAAGGAAGCTTATGCAACTTGGGCTCAAGTGTGAATTTGATGCCACTTTCTATTGCTATCAAGCTTGGGATCACAAATTTTAGTCCAAGTAAAATATCTTTGGTGCTTGCGGATAGATCTATAAGGTATCCCATTGATTTGATATAAGATTTACCATTGAAGCTTGGAGAATTCCATATTCCTGGGGATTTTGTAGTCTTGGAATTAGATGAGGAACCGGTGGATCCCTTAAGCTTAGGAAGACCGTTTTTAGCAACCGGGGAAGCTTTGATTGATGTGAGAGGAAAGAAGATTGGTCTTTAACTTGGAGACAAGATCATTGAGTTTGACCTCCAAGCCATTATGAAGCAACCCACCATCGATGGTCAATAGTTTTGGATCGAGATTAATAACAGCTTGGACGGCAAGATGTAAGACGAAATTTTGATGGATGATCCTTTGGAATTTGCTTTGGTTTAAAGAAGAATGAGTATGGATATTTGGAACAAGATGCTTGTGGGTATGAAAAGTTGTTGAATGATTGTGAGAGTATGGTCAAGGTGGTTCTTGCAACTTGAGAAGGTTGGAGTGCTAGAGGCTAAGGAAGTATTCTCGGTAAAAGAGGAGCAAAATGATCCGTGGAGTGAACTAAATGCTCTCAACCTCGAGCTCAAACCTCTTCCCAAGGGGCTAAGGTATGCTTTCTTAGTTCCTAAATCCACTTATCCCGTTATTATCAATAATGCATTCCATGAGAATGAGGAGAAAATGCTATTGGGTGAATTGAGAAAGTATAGGAAAGCCATTTGTTATTATTTAGATGACATCAAAGGCATCTCGCCATCTTTTTCATGGATAGAATTCATTTAGAAGATGAATCGATGACTTCCGTTGAACATAAGAGGCGGTTAAATCCTAACCTTAAAGATGTTGTAAGGAAAGAGATTTTGAATTTCACTTGATGCGGGAATCATATATCCAATCTCGGATAGTCCATGGGTCTCCCCAATTCATGTAGTCCCTAAGAAGGGTGAAATTACCATTATTATTAATGAACACAATCAATTAATTCCAACTCATTTGGTAACCAGTCATAGAATGTGTGTGGACTATAAGAAATTGAATGCCAGTACTAGAATATATCATTTCCATTACCATTTATTGATCAAATGCTACAAAGGCTTGCAAATCATCCATATTATTGCTTTCTTGATGGATATTCGGGTTTCTTTCAAATCCCTATTCATCCCAATGACCAAGAGAAAAAAACATTCACATGCCCTTATGGCACATATGCATATAAGGGAATGCCTTTTGGTTTGTGCAATCAGGTCCGATTCGGTTTGGTTTCTTTAATATGAGAGTCTTTGAAAGTCTTATCTTGAAATGAAAGACTAAACATTACAAACAATCTATTAAAGCTTGATGAATGAAAATATGAAGAGTAAAAGCTGCTATTTAAAGGGGCAAAATATTGATCACGTGTTCCATCATCTACTATCCATGCGTCAGCTCTTCATAAGTTCAACGTTCGATCAAATCTATTTAGTAAAACTAATCAAAATCTAGAATAAATTAGTCATAGATTTAGTTTTTAGTAAATTGAACTAACTTTGACTATATTTTAAAATGTTTTTAGCTAAACAATTAAATGTAGAATTCATTTCGTCGTGAAACTGTCGATGTTCTTAAAAAACTTATATAAGAGAACATATTAATGATAGCCTTGTATAAATAGCAAAACACTTCAACACCATTCATTTATATACAAAGGGCAGAACCCAAAAAAAAAAGAAAAAAAGAAAGAATTAAATGGTTAAGTCTATTCCCAATATCACCTCCAACAAAACATTTATGTGGCAAATAGATGAATTTTACAACACAAAATGTGTATATTTAAAATATATATAAATATCCATATTGTGTATTGAAAAATTCATCTATGTGCCACATAGATGTTTTGTTGGAGGTGGTATAAGGAATAGACTTAACCATTTTTTTTTTCTTCTGGCCTTTGTATATAAATGAATTTTGTTGACGTGCTTTTATATTTATACGAGGTTATCATTAATATCTTCTCTTCTATAAGTTTTTTAAGAACACTGACGGTTTCATGACCAAATGAATTCTGCATTTAATTGTTTAGCTAAAAACATTTAAAACTATAGACAAAGTTAGTCTGTTTTACTAAAAACTAAATCTATGACTAATTTATTCTAGATTTTGATTAGCTTTACTAAATAGATTATATTAAACGTTGAACGTATGAAGAGCTTACGCGTGGATAATAAATTATGGAGCATGTGATCAATCTTTTGCCGCTATAAATAGCAGCTTATGTTCTCCATATTTTCATGCATCAAACTTTAATAATTGTTTGTAGTATTTATAGTCTTTCATTGCAGCATAAGACTTTCAAAGACTCTCATATTAATAGACAGTGCGGTACTTTAACAGATTGAGCAGAATCCAAAGGTGAAACAAACCGGAAGTGTAAAGGAAGAGAAAATAAGTGAAGTAGATTTTATTGTTAGTACTTAGTATGAAGAAGGGCGAGTAAATGTGGAGAGGGAGAACTTCATGTTGTTATGATTGCAGCTTTTGTAGTCTCCACTGGCCAAGTAGTAAGGCTGAGTATTACTGAGTATTAACTCGAAGCCTTCCACTGACGGGCGTCGTCTTGCTACAAGGTTCTCGCCTCTGGTCATATTGCATCTCTTGTAGCTCTTCAAGTCTGGGACCAAGTAGACATTATTGTTGTTGTTATTGTTTTGCTTCTTGGATTGTGTTTGATTTGGTTAATCATTATTGTTCTTAAAAAAAAAAGAACGCCATCGACACAAAAAGGAGCATATTTTGTAGCCCATTTTTGATAATCAAAACCGCTTTTCCACAACGTAACCACAATCTCCCTTTCAAAAGATATTGGAGCAGTGTAGTTGTGGCTTCTATAGCCAATCTTACTTGAGTGGTTTGATGGAGCCGTGTGGTTGTTGCTTGTATAGCCAGTGCTTCTTGAATGGTTTGATGGAACGGGTAGTTGTGGTTTGAACCCGAGCTGTGACTATTGTGTTTAGAGCCAGTACCGCTCGAGTTGTTTAATCCCGAGCTGTTTCCCCAACCCTAGTTTGTATCCATTCCATTCGAGGTCCATGCCCAACCCTAAGTTGAACCACTCGAGTTGGAGTGTGAACGTCCTAAACTCAACCCTCCAACAAAGTCTGAACCCGATTGGCTAGAAGCCTAACTCCAGCTCGCTTCAGCATTCTCAGAGGAAATGAAAGAAAAAACCACGAGGACTCACAATAACTTACTCGCCCCAGATAGACCCATCACTTCTTGCTTTTGTTATATGGGTTCTTTGGAGTTTATAAGTAGTGTATATCTTAGTGATGTGGATTGGCCCTAGTGAGAGTCCGTTCCAAAATTCGTTAGGATGTATAAATTTTTTTGATTTTGACTAAACAATCCATCATAAAGATGAATTCACTTTTTGTTTATGTACAGTTTCGTGTTACTCTCTTTTTGTTTCTTGTGCAAAAATATATAAGAGTGAGCGAGAGTTTGGTGGTGACACAGTGACAGCCATAGCACAACCGCTAGACTACAAGTTCTGGTCACTAACATTTTCGCTTAAGTGTCTTATTTCCAATAAAGATCTCAAATATAATTATAATATTTAATATCAACCACTTTAATACTTTTAAAGATTAACGATTTACTTACATCTAAAAACTATATTTTGCCTAGCATATCTGTTTTGTTTATGTTGGAAGTCTAACTGGTTTTGTTCATGTAATTTTTTATTCTTGAATTTTATTTATCCAGTTTAGTTTTTGTTAATTGTACATTAATCCACATCGGGAATAGAAAATTTTATTAATTCTTTGTGATTATAAATGTATCAAAATTAGTATAGGTGTTTCTACTGTATGTGACTAATAGTTTATTTTAAAAAATATTTACCTTAGATATCTTTTTCCAAGGAGTTGGTTCTACGAGATATTTATTTTATATAGTTTGTCCTCCTCTAATGTTGCAACCTCCTTTTCATCTATAAACCCTAAAGATTTGTAATCAAATATAAGCAAAGTTCAGAAGAAAGTGAAACTGGAGAGCATCAAATATAATGGGAACATCTCGTTTGATTAAAATGCATACTAATTTGTTTTATTAGACTTTCTAGGAAGAAATTATACTTTTGCCAAATTTTTGTGATGATAATTTGTGATCATTTAAACACAAACGCTAATTACTTCGTTTGCTAAAGTAAACAAGTTTGCGAATTAGCAAAGATCTACACCATTAACACAAGTTTATATATGATCCTCGTTGAATTCTTTTAAACCCAATCAAAAAGTTTATCCATCTTTAAATCCTATTTGAAATAACCCTTAAAACATGAAACAGCAAATCACTAGCATATTGACATAACATACATATGACTGCAAACAAAATTTGTACACATCAATACACAATCACATAGATCTAGCATGTAACCAGGGACACACAATAATCAGCAAATATCTACACCATCAAGACAACTTTATATAAGATTCTTGTTGAATCCTTTTAAAACCAATAAAAAGGATTAGATCCTTGTTGAATCAAGAATTTGATATCCAAACTAGGATAAAATAAATTGAGAAAAGCTTTTGACCTCATAGATTGTTAGGTAGAACGGTGACGATATCGGGAAATCAAATTTCTCCATTCGTAACCATGAGTGACGGCGAAACTACACCACAAGATTGCTCAGACATGAGGATCAGTGAAAACAAAGGGCAAGGCTTAACATAGGAGGTTGTGTTTTTCTTATCGCTAATTTGATATAACTCTTGTTTATATAGACATGGTGTATATGTGGTGAATATTGCATTTTGGGTTGATTTTTCTTCTTTTTTAACTTTAAGGAGATAAATGAAAATATGACTCTTGTCAAACTACAATTTTGCTAGTATAAAAGGTGATTTAATCTGTATATTTTACATTTGGGTATGTATTTATACCGTGTTAGATAGTTACAAAGATGGATATTTAAATATTTCAATACTTTATATTTCTCATGCATTTGTTTTTTTTATCACGGTAACCGTTGTGATTGTGCGGGAATTTTTAATTTTTAATTTTAAACAAACAATTTGTATCAAATTAATATATAATTACCAGAAAACCATACATTGTATGTAAACTACCAAAATGTATGTAAATAACATAAAAAGGTAAAGATATCTTATAAAAAGGAATTACAAATTTTTATTTGATTCACTGCTAAAATGTTGACATTGGTCAAGATAAGTTTAAATCTGACACAGATATGTACAATATATATATTGGAAAATAATTATTTAGATTTTTTTTCTAAATGTAGATTTTTCTATGCTTAGTTGGAGAAACTGGATTATAAATTAGACCCACAAAAAAAATCAACTTTTTCCTGAATAGTTGTACATAAGTTGTTATATTGTGTATAAATTACCAAAAAATATGTTTATAACATTAAAAATTAATATATAATAATTGGTTTATAAAATCTCATGGATTTTGATAACAAAATGCTTAACACTCGTCAAAATATAATTTCACATGTAAATTGTTAATAGTATTTATGTTATACTAGACTTACTTGAAAAATATAACTGTTTATATTTGTCATTTTTTATCATCTTTAAAAAATAGATACATATGACGATTATTTAAAAATTTTTGCTTAAATTTACTATGCATTGTCAATAATTGGGCTGTTAGTCGTATCTCTTAGTGTCACGTCTAACTTTGCTTAGACAAATCTCTTAGTGTCACATCTAACTTAGCTTAGAGAAATCTCTTAGTGCTACCTTTCTTGATAAACTTAGAGAAATCTCGTAGTGATACCTTTCTTAATAAACTATAGCATGGTCAGTAGAGAATTGGACTTGAACCTGAGATTACAATTGCCTAAAATTCAGTGGGCAAGGCCACCTGACTTTGACCCCTCACCTGGTAGGTATTCGGGTAGTTGACTAAGTGGTCATCATGCTACAAACAGCCTGACAAGGAGCACTGAGCAAAGCAGGATTTCCCCTATCTAGGATGAGCCATATGTAATTCTATTTTTTATATGGCACACTTCCTAGTCATTTCAGATATATTAAAATCATGACACGATCAATTAGTTAAAACGTTTTACCCTCGGTATGTCATATGTGAAAACCAAAGAGCGTATGCACTACATAATAAAGCAGTTTTAATGAAGGTGATTCCAAAAAAACAAATGTAGTGTCTAACCCATCTTGCCTATTATGCAAACCATGAACATGAATAACATAAAACTTTGCGATTTAGACCCATTTGCCTATCCACCATTAGATAAAGTGGAGGATGGAAAATAGCACCCCATAATTGGAATGACCCAGAAGGATACAGAACCGTCCCTACCAAGGACGTTTGAACCTATATTATATCTTAGAACGGTAAAATATTTATGTTGATAAGGAATATATTTAGGTTTACAAATGAAAATTTTGAGGAATCTGTTGATTAGGAAAGTGGATTAGTACCACACAAGTTGATTAGTCGTTAATTAGTGTATAATGTTTTTGGATTGTACCTTGTTAGACCTTTTTATCATAGATTAATGATCTTAACCCCCCCCCCCCCAAATCACAATGCTAGGTCAAAATCTCAGTGCTTTCTTATTTAAATCATTATTTGAAAATCTTCTTTGCGATTTCTTGCTCTTTAATCTTTTTATGAATCGTACTTTCAGTTAGTAATTTTTAGCATCTTAAACTCTTAATTGTTCTACCTTTATAGCATTCCTTAGATGCCTAGTGTGTTATTTCCCGATTTCTTTTGGTTCAAACCCTAAGACTACACTACAATCCACTTGATGAAACCATAAGGAGGAGACTCCGCAATCACATTCCTTAAGATGGATTGACGACGAGCTTCAGTTTCCATCTCAATCTCTTTCTCGGACTTCCTAGGAGGATCATGATAAGGTACCTTGGATTTATAGACTCGTTCCGGCGCTGCAGCAGGTCGATCAAGGAGTTTCAAAGAAGAAGAGCTCACGGAAATCTCTTTCTGCAGAGCGTGTCGATCGACACTCTCAGTGGTGTTAACCGACACCATTGGTTTTTTACTTCCTTCACGACTGGTGTCGAGTGCATAACGCGAGGGGCTCGACACGGTAACGGTGTGAACGTCAGCATTAGGGGGGTGTCGAACAACAATGTCTTTGGTGTCGTTCGACACCAGCTTCCGACAGAATTTGATTCGGTATCGTTCGACATGTAGTTGTTTCGTAGCCAAATCTTTATCGTCTTCAACCCAATTTAACACCTCTTCGTCACCATTCCCTCTAAGCATTGCCTCAAGAAAATCAACCACTTCTTTTACACTTCTCATGCTAATTGCATTGACGAATTTCTTGGGGTTTTGATACGTCTTTGCCGGAAGAAATCCCTCTTGTCTTCGAACCACCTCGGCCATTTGAGCAACTTGTAAATCGGAGTTCTTCAAGTGAGCACTCAGCTTTTCAATCTTGCAAACGAAGTTGGTGTAGAGATCATCGATTTTCCCATTGAAAGAGACAGTCAATTTTTGTTGTCCTTCCAAAATTTGCTATAACACTGATTTCATCTCATTGTCTTGCGGTGGTGGTGGAGATTGATAAGCATTGTTTCCATAGCTTCTTCCCTGACAGAAATTGTTGAAAGGCTTGTTGTAGACGTTCCCATCGTTCTGACTGAATTGAAACTTCTGCCCATTCCTCCAACAAAATTCACATCTTCTTCTCGTTCCTCTTCGTCATTCGCATTGACATAAGAAAAGCTCACACTCTTTTTGTTTGTTTGAAACAGCAATTTCATCTTCTTCTCGATGTCAGGGAACCTTTACCTATCAATAATATGGACACCTCTTCCTTTCTCTTAGCTTGGAGTGAAGTTCATGTTGCTGGAAGCTACATTATAAATAAACTCATTAGCCTCTTCAACAGTGTTAGTCATGAAATTACCTCTACTTGCTGAATTCAAACACATTCTAAAATTTCTCATCGACTCCTCTGAGGAAGGTATTGAGGAAGGTCACATCATTGAAGCCATGGTGAGGACAATCCCTCATGTATTCCTTGAAACGCTCCACTGTTTCATAGAATGATTATGTTGGCCCTTGTTGAAATCCTGCAATCTTGTTTCTGATTTGGTTAGATCGCCCTTTGGTGTAGAAGTGAAAGAGAGGAAGGCAGCCTTTACTTCATCCCAATCAGCAAATGAGCCAGCTAGAAGGGACTTGAACCACCGAAGAGCCTTTTCAGCCAAAGAGAACTCAAACATCTTGCACACCACATAGTCATCTTGGACTCCATCAGATCGAGTAGTGCTGCAGATGTCTTCATAGGTCTCCAAGTGATCCATAGGATACTCATTAGTATGTCCATAGAACTGATATTCTGCTTCACTAAAGCGATCACTTGAGGGTGAACAGTGAAACCTCAATTTCTGAGAATTGGCAAGATTATTGGAGATATGTTATAGATGAAGGCATCTGGAGCATCATAGTGACCAAATGTGACTCGAGCATGAGGATTCGTCTGGTTTGGTCTCCCAATGAATGGTGGGTTTGGTGGGATTTGTTGGGCTTGTTAGTTGTGTTAAAGCTCGGGGTTACCGTTGACGTCTTGTGCCATCTTTTTGTTTTTGTTTTCTTGTTCGACTTTAGCTAGTTTCTTGTTGGTGAATGCCTTGAGATTATCAGAAATGTGACTCCTCAATTGCATACACCTGAAACACCAAAGAAAAGGAAGAACACAAACTAGTTAGTAACTAAAATAAAAATAAAAAATATATATAATAAACATCTTGAAATAAAAATAGGGTTAATTTGTGTGCTAGCCATATTGGGCCTCAAAAGATGAAAAACAGCCATATAATAATGTAAATTGGATCGGTAACCAAAAGAGTTGTAAAAGACCTTTTTGCCCTCACCAAATCTCTGCGACTGAATAAAGATAAATTTGGCTTTCTCTCTCTTTTTCCTCAACCTGCTTCTTCTCCAACGCTGTTTGATTCTTCTTCTTTATTCAACAAAATCCAATTATTCTTCTTCCTCTTCCTCTTCTTCAATTTCTCATCCTTCTTCTTCCTCCTCTTCAATTCCCTCTTCTTCTTCATCCTTCTTCTTCTTATTCTTCTTTCTCTTTTGGGTTTTCAGTCTCACACTTTTTTTCTCTTTAGTTACTGGATCGGTGAAATATTCGAACCCATCAACACCGAAAGGTATTGACGATTCAAGCCAATAGGAGAGTGATTGGGGAGATGTGTGTGTGAGAGAGAGAGAGAGAGGGAGAGAGAGAGAGAGAGAGAGAGAGAGAGAGAGAGAGAGAGAGAGAGAGAGAGAGGGGTGATGGAGATGGAGGAGATCGACAAGACACGAGGGTGGATCAACGGAGATGATTTAGAGAGAATTAGATAATCAATTGGGAGGGAGAGAGAGTAGAGATTTGGATCAATATCACATGAAGAGGAGAGAGACCGACACAATCTAAAGATTAGGAAGAGAGGAGAGACGGTGGCTGAGACAAGGATGATGGTGGTATTACTATTTTACTTCACATATTTTATAGTCGTGCTACAAAATTTCATGTAGTATCGTTTGTGATGTTTTATTTTACTCAACTTAACAGATTGAATACAAAGTCATATGCTAGTTTGGGCTGTAACAGATATAATTCGTTCTATTCTATTTCATGTATGATACGTATCTATTTCCTGTCATCCATTCCGAGTATTCAATTAACCATAAACAAGGTTTATATAATATTTGAGGATGAAATTATATGATATTTGAGCTGAATTTGCGTAGTTCTCATATATGATGAGGTAAATTCATGTAATACGGAATATGCATGTAATATGTGGGTAAACTTTGTTAAACAAAAATAAGATTTTTATACACTATTCTACTTCGCATATTTTGTAGTTGTCCTACAAAATCCCAAATAGAATGGTTTGGGCAGTTCAATTTTACTCAACTTAGCAAATTGAATACAAAATCGGATGTTAGTTCTCTATGCTCGAATGTGCATACCTAACATAGAGAGAACATTTTTATAACCTGTGGGGCCTTTATATATATCCAAAAAATTACATAGGTGTTACAATACAAACATTACGTACGCATTCGAACAAAAACTGGTGTTAATTTTTTTGTATTATATGACATGCTCAGATGATTAAGATACGTTTATGGTTTATTGAGTACTCGGAATGGATGACATGAAGTAGAATAGTATTATACGTGAAACATAATAGGATGAAATTATATGATTTCCTAAGTAGTAAAATAAGTAAAATAGAACCTATTTAAACCTTCAACCTAAATCTACAACGAGCTTTGTTCCCCTTCTTCTTCTTCGATATGCAGTTCCTAGCGAATTCAGCTTGAGTTACGAATGTGGAAGATGACCACCAACCTACCCAATATGCATCAGAACCATAAACACCAGATTTACCTCCATGTGGATTGTTTAGAATCGATGAGAGACTATGGCTACTTGCATATTAGATAGATTTGGTTATGATAATGGTGAAAACGATGAAGAAGGACCAAGATCTAAGCTCAATTGGCTACCGTTGTTGTCAATTGACCTTCCCATCAAGGAAGGATGCAAATCTATAAGAATTTTACCAAATCTAAATCATCAACCACCAAATCTAGGACAATTCATAACAATTTGATCAAGTTCATGAGAATCTGATAGATCTTTGGGATTACAAATAGGGATGATGAAGAAAAATATTAACACATAGAGAATTTAGAGAGGGGAAGGGGAAAAGTGAAAGAGAGAAGAATAAGACGACGCGTTTGGTTCAAAAGCAAAAAAAAAAAAAAAGGGGAATAGTAGATATTTGGTGGAGGGGTAAATTGGGATTAAACTCTAATAATATGTATATATTGTATCCATGGTTCTGAATTGGTCATGCAGCAAAATTTGGTGATTTTTTGTCACTTTTGCTAAGTTCTCATAAAGATAAAATCCTAAAACAAGTATGCAAGTTATTTGGTCTCCAACAACGGTGCCAAATCTTGACAAAGTTAACCCTATGTATTTAATTGTAAGTGCAAACAAATGTATTATAGTACTTAGGGATGGAATCCACGAAAACCAATAAATCACAAACTAATTTTATACTCCTAATTAAAAATAGGACGAATGGGTTTTTTTATTCTAATGAATTATGCAAATTTCTAGCAGGTTGTGATGGCTTTAAATCAATTAAAACAATATTAGGCCTTAGGAACTTCGGAGAAGAATCCAATCTGTCACAAAAAAAAACAGACAAGTGTCGATCGACACCGTCCGTGTAAAATCAGTCACCATTTTAATTCCTAAACATGGAACTCTAATGTAATGCAAACCAACTTCCATTGACCAAGCAATCTATAATTAATTCCTAGCAAACCAAATTCAATTCCTTTGTGAAGCTAAGGGGTTAATTCTGCAATAATTCTAGGTTCAATTGTTCATAAACTATCTAGACCAAATTCCTTTTTGAATAGAAAGTCTACTCTTCTAAGATTTAATCAAAAAATTATCAACACCTCAACATATAATAATTAACCTATTATCTAGTTCAAGGTAGCTACTCTATGAACTAGCATTGAGCACAATCTAGAAGAAGAATTAAGGGTGTAACCTAATTTAGACTTATGGCTAAGCAGGAATTCATCTAAACCTAAGAACCCTAAGCCTAGCAAGAGAACTACTCAGACATAGCTAAGCAAAATATCATACTATAATCAAAAGAAAGCAACAAATATTTAAAGAAAGAATAAGAACAAGGGTTTAGAAAGTCTTCTCCCTAAAACTCTCTGTAAAGTAAATTAAAGTATGAGCCTAAAGAATGGGCAAAAACTAGTATTTATATAGGGGTCCACACGAATTTGATAAATGGTAAATTACTAAATCTATTTTTTTCTTAATTAATTAAGAAAAATTGATTGATCTTGAAAATATGGAAATTTGGCTTTGCTACACTTGGGTGTCGTCGACACTCTCTCCTGATTTTTTTCCTTTTTGATTCGTTTCATTTTTCTTCTTTTCAAGCTTGATCCATTTTTTCTCCATAATTCTTCTTAAATTCACCAAATGCCCAAAACTCGTCTATGCACCTAAAATGACTCATTTGGATTATAATAATAATAATGTTGGCTCAATAAAAGAACATATAGTCTAAAACTGGTAAAACCTACAATATATTTCTTTTCCATTAAAATAGTTTTCTGAACCCCTTTTTTTATACGATAATATTGATCAAGATAATTTTGTTTTGTTAGAAAAGAACTGATTAACAAATTTGCAGAACCCTAAACAAAAGTGACTTTTGTCTCCTGCAAGCTATTTACCATGTTGCTTAGTTAATTCTCCAACATGAATCAATCAAAATCATCTTCATACAAATTCAATATTAACCAATGGCTAAAAAAAATATTTATACGGTCCTCGACGAATTTAATAAATGGTAAATTATTAAATCTATTTTTTCTTAAATAATTATGGAAAATTGCTTGATCTTCAAAAAAAAAAAAAAGTTTCTGAAAATCTTCATGGTGTTGAATGACAACTAGGTGGTGTCGATCGACACCTCTTCTAGAAATTTTCTATTATCTTCGCTTGTTTTTTTCTTCTCTTCAAACTTTTCCTTTTTGCTCCACAGTTCTTCCATAATTCACCAAGTGCCCAAAACTCGTCCATGCACCTAAAATGACTCATTTGGACTCTAATAATAATAAAATAGACTCAATAAAATAGATAAATACATGTTTTATTGGTATAAAAACCAGTAAAAACTAGGATATATCGTTCACATATCCTTCTTTATTACGATTGTACCACACACATACATATTGATATAGCCCATATAATGATCTTTGTAATTTTATTGCACATAATTCTCTGGGTTTAGAATTTAATTTTTTGGCACCTTAAATCAATCTTGGATTCTATATCAGTGTCTAATGATCCAGACAAATATGTCGTGACAACATCCATGAGACGCATCTCAAGATTTTCACTAGATACTAGATTCATTAAGAATCTAATTGTCAGGGTCAGATCTGAAATAATTGAGGCTCGAGGAAAAATAAAAATGGGGGGTTTCAGTTTAAAATTTTAAGTAAACATCGTCAAACACATTCTTGTTCAAATAATTTTAAACATCTAAAAAATTTTAGTTTCTAAATGATTTTGAATTATAAACAAAATATATACATAAATTATTATAAAAAATATATTTTATGATTATTTATATTCAAAAGTTGAAGATTGAAAAATGAAGACTTTGGTTGGAAAAACACATATTAACAGTTTCGAAGAAGAAAGTCTACAAAAATAAATTAAAATAAAAAAACGGGAGCCTAAATAACTTGGGGGCCCGAGAATAATCATTTACTTCTCTGTGCTCAGACCGGACCCTGCTAATTGTATCCATAACATGAGAATATGTTTCCTCATAATCAATCCTGGTCTTTGAGAAAACCTATGAGCAACAAGACGAGCTTTCGATCTCATAACTTTATTTTTCTTTTCTTTTTTTTCTTGACGAAAACCCATTCGTATCTTACTGGTCTTACAACTTTGGATGTAAGTACAATAGGTCCACACATATTCCACTTATTAAGGGAGTCAAGTTCAACATGTATCGCATCTTTCCATTTTATCTAGTTGTGTCTTCTTTGACATTCAAATACAGACTTTGGTTTTAAATCTTCGTTTTCTTCATTTATTTCTTGTGATACAATGTACGAGAAGACATCATCAATATCATTTATCTTTTCTGTATTCCATATCTTTGGAAAATAAAATTACGAAAAAAAATTTAAACAAAACAATGACCAAAACTATTTTATGTTTACTCATTAAAATACAGGTCAAATGACATATATATTATTGGTAAGTGAATATAATAAATTTTATAAGGGAACATCACATAAGATTATTGACTTCTCAATCGAATAACATATTATGGAACACATTCGGTATTTTTTTAAAAACATTAGATGATCATGAGTAATTATAAGATAATTTTAGCAATTTAAATTTTTGATTTAATTAAATTTAATTAACAAATTTTGTTACTAACTGCAAATGTTTTTAAAAAACATTCTTATTTAATCAAGATGAAGGTGTCTACATGTGCAGTGACATAGTTATAACTCATAAACTTTTGCCACATGTCGTTGTTAATTTAGATGGTGACATGGCTTAATACGCTAATATAAAAAAAAAAATTGTCAACAACAGTGATGCATTAAATTGGGCTCGAACCCAGGCAGTGACACAATAACAACACTAGCACAACCACTATGCTACAACTCCTGGTCTAATATAAAATTTTCTTATGGTAAATTATTTACATTTTCCTATTATTTAATTACCTATATTTTTCAAAAGACAATTTGCTTCTCTTTTTTAAAGTACGAAATTGTTATTAGAAAAAATAAGACAAATATATAGTACTTGGTGTCAAACATTATATTACCATTAATACATGACTCATCAAAATAAAACTTACTAAATTTTTTAAAACTAATTATTTTCAACGATTCATATTATGGAATATGTGAAAAGAGTATTTAAGTGGATACACAAATTATTGAACTATATTTAAAATTAATTTTTATGATCAAATAAATTTTAGAAACATTGAAAAATTTGTCGATAACTAATTATAAATCTAACAGAATCACTAATGTATTAAAATTGAAGAAATTTCAAAACTATCCTTTTTATTTTTTTTATTATTCATCTGAGTAAAAAACTGTAGAACATAGTGTAATGAAATAGATAACAAGCATCGAAAACTCTCTCTCCTTATCCTCTCATCTCTCTCTAAAATAAAACTTCTTCTGAAAGCTTCCTTAGATCTTGATTTTTTTGTGGCCGGTGACCGGCAAGCTTCATCGCCGGCACCGTGCTTTTTAATTTCCTTTTTGTCTCTCTTTGCTGATCTCTTATCTCTTGTTTCATCGAGTAGTGAAACCTATTCTGAAGAAACACCTCACCTGATTTTCATATCTTATAAAACAACACGGAGAGGCATAGATCCAATCTCTATTCTTCATCCAAAACCACCCAAGCACAGAGAATATGTACCAGATCGTGGTGATGAAGTTAGATCTGATTTCAGATCTGATTTGTTGTGTGAAGATTATAGAAGGAGATGGGAACTTTGTAACTCTCCATACAAAATCCGATTGGTGAAGATGTGTACATCGGAAGGTTTTGGTTACTTGATGAACTATGTGGGAGTCATGCAAGGAGCTCACACATGTGACTGTGAGATAGGAATAACACATGTGTATGAGTTTAGTATTTTTGTTTTTTGTTGTGTTGTAATCTATGTTTTGTGTATGATAATAGTCGACTTCTTTGTATTAGTTACTAGGAGAATGATTCCATCTGGGTGTGTTATCCACGAGCGTATCCCAGAACGGTTCTTCACCGTTGAAATGGGATCTAGTTGGGCTTTTCCCGCTGGTCGGGGTTTCTCTACCTCTCTAATTGGGAGGGTTTTATTCCTCTTTGAGGGGTTTCTCTCCACCCTTGTGTGGTTTGTTTACTACCCTTGTACGGGTGATTGTGTAGTCCGTCTGGGTTTGAATTTTCCCGTAAGTACGGATGTGTATGAGCCCTTAAGTGGGATGTATCCCTTGATGGGTTTCTATCCTTGAATTAATGCAAAGCTTTGTCGACGAAAAAAAAAAAAGAACTAGATAACAAGCACAAATATTAAAGCACCAGAGCATAAAGCCAAAAAAACTTGCATCCCATAACTTAAATAAAGTCTTCTTAAATGCAACAAGTGGCTTCTCTCTGCAACCTATCATGTAACTATACCGGACCACCTAAGGATAAATCTAAGACTAATACTTCTCATCCCTTGTAACATTTTTAGCTATATCGGGAGCTATAAAGTTGGAACCACTCGAACCGTGTTGAAAAAGGATGTATGCGAACTCCATCTTCAATTTATGAATATGCGCGATCAAAGTTCTATACTTGGGCCATGCGTGTGGCTTCAGTATTGCTTCAATCATAGTGGAGCAGTCTGAGACAAGAATAGCTCCCGGTATGTGTAAGTCTCTTATGCTCTGCAAATTCCATATTATACATCGCAACTCCGCCATAATTCAATGAGGAGCCTTAGTGAATGCATCTCAAGCATGATATACAACCAATCGCCGATGATCTCTAGCCAACCATGCCCCTCCAAAGTAACTAGAATTATTACCCCAACGTGCGTGAATATTGCACTTGATCATACCTACCGAAGGAGGAGTCCAATAATATTCCATCTGATTGTCGTTAGTTTCAACATGTGGCTGTGCAATCTCCTCCTTATGATTTTTGAACCAAAGCTTCACCTCTTGAAAGAGCTCCATAACAAAGATATTTGTTTCCCGATGATGGTGTGCATTGAGAATCTGATTTCGATTTTTCCAAATCATCCATAATAACCAAGGTATAGCTCAGCATATGTGCTTTGGTACCAATGAATTAGATGGTAACTTGAACATATAATCCAGATTATCTTTAAGAGACGATGTAAACCCATCATTAGGGAAAGGAATCTGTGCAATTTTGAGAATAATTTGCGCTTCTTCACACTCAAACAGAACATGAGAGATTGTTGATCGTAATTATTACAGATGCGACGTTGAGAGCTCACATGTAAGCCCCTATTATTCAACTGCTCCGCTACCACTAATCCTTTCGACAAAGCTCTCCCAAGAAAGAGTTTGATCTTAGGCTCAGTTTCCAGGAGCCATACCTTGTTTTTGATATTCATGATATTCTGATGAACCGGATTCACATGATTATGAGCAAATGACTGAGATAATAACCAGTTACCACTCTTGACCGTATAAGATCCTGAATTTATATGAGCCCATACATGTCCATCCGCAGTATCTCCCAAAGGAATTTGCATGATTTGGGAAATGTCGTTGGGTAAAAAATAGAGCCGTCAATTGTTCTGTATCCCAAGTACGATCCGACTTCATCAAAGAACTCATTCGTAAATTCAATTTCATTCAACTCTCCTTATAATACGGCCTTCTTGGTTGTCCATCCATGATCCAACGATCCATCCATACCTTCGTTGTTTGGCCATTCCCAATTGACCGTATTAACCCTTTACTAAGAAATTCTCGACCATGCAGCACACTCCTCCACCCATCTGAAGGTTTGTAACCAGTCCCACAGCTCAAAAACTCTCGATTCGCAAAATAGCGTCCTTTGTAAAGTTGCGCTAGAAGAAATTGTGGTTCATTCAGTACACAATTGCTAGTAAAGCTTGACTGAAATCCTCGAGATCTCTGAAAGCCAGACCACCTAAGGCTTTAGCTTTGCACATTTGTTTCAATGATACCCAATGAATTTTGTTTTTCTCCTTTGTAACGTTCTGGTCATTGCTGCAGTAATCTAACGACATTGTTGTTTGAAAATCCGGAAACAAGACATAGCATAAATCGGAAGAGCCCTTGCCATTAATTTTAATAAGATCTATTTTCCTCCCAAAGAGAAAGTCTTATAATACCAGCCGGTTAATCTCTTCAAAAATTTAATTTCACAAATACCTTTTTGTATATTTTAATTTCAATCAAAATTACCATTTTTATTATATTAACCTCAATTAGAAGACTTAAATGTACAGCTTCTTCAACACATCAATTGGAGTGTGATCAACACATCAATTGGAGTGTGATGTATGAATGCCCAATGCTTAATGCTGGTTCTTTGGCAATTGCTAGTGGTGCAGAGGTTAATAACAGAGTACACTCGTACATTGCTGATGGAGCACCACGGTGGCTAAACATTTTACAAAATGAGATGATGGGTTCGAAGTAATATTTCTGATGATTGGTTTACCCGCTTTCACCCGCAAATGCAAAAGCCGCGGGTGATAGCGGTTGTTGGCGTTTGACAACAATCATGGAAATCGCTCTCTACAACTTTTAGCCGCTCAAAATCTCTCAAAACCAAAAGCCCCTTCCCTCGACTGTTTGCGGTTGCGGGTGGCTAATTTTTTTGAAAAAATTAACATTTTTCTTTCAATATTGACAAAATATATAAAAAATAAACGTTTTAAGAATTTTAAAACAAAATACAGGTATCATGTATTAAATAATCACATTGCTACATATTTGTCATAAAATTTAAATTAAATTAAAATTTATTTATAATTATAATTTATATATATATAATATTTATAAATAAATAAAATTAAAACAGCTTTGAAGTATTTCATTCGTGTATTTCATGATTTTTTATTAAAAAATAATATTTTATTAAGTTGGATTTATTTTATGGTTTTATAATATGGAAGTATTTTATAAAGCATATTTTAAATAAAAATAAAAATTATTATATTTTATGTTTATTATAAACTATATTTAATACATAGTAGTTATATCTTTACTACTAATATTTATATCATAAATCATTTTTTTAAATGATACACCATCATAAAAATAATAATAATAATGATATATTTGGCTTATTAGTTTTATATTATTTATATATATATATATCAATAAATTTGAGTCAAGTCACTATCACATACCTTATAATTATTTGTTTGCCATATATCCCACAACTCGACAAAAGTTTTGGTGATGCATCCAATGCATAAAGTGATAAGCAATAAGTTTTATTTGTTTTCGGATAATGATTTAATAGTTTATTTGTGGTTTTTATATTTAATAATATCAAACCAGAGATTTCATATTTTTATTATAATAAAATATATAATAATTAGAATGATTTGTAAATTGTTTTTGACAATTATATGTTTTTTATATTGTTAATATATATTCAACCGATATTACAACCTCTAGTAACCAGTCAAAACTATTCCACAAATTCACCAACTTTTAATCGTTACGCCAGTCGTATAAATCGCTTGATAACACTCTAAACCGCAATCACCCGCATCCGTAAACTCCCGCACCCACACCCGCAACGATTAAACCAGTCACAGTGAAGTTTTTTTAATGCTTGCTGTTTTTGCAGTAGTGTTAAAGTGGAATTTCAATTAATTTGAGTGTTATTTCTTTGTACTCTTTCTTTATTCTTTTAATAATATAGTATCTTTGGAGTAGATTATGCAATATTTTACAGGGTTTCAGGGTTTAGAATCTACGATTTAGTGTTAAAATCCTAAACCCTAAAAGGGTTTCATTTTTAATAAACTCTAATATCCTATAATATAAAACTTAAAAGCTTAAACCTTCCACCCATATAATTATTAAACAAACTCTAACCCTATAGGATTTTAATTCTAAATTTTAACTCATAAAACCTTAAATCAATATACATTCTCATTGGAGAAATTCAACCTTACCTGTGAGAGGATCATGGATATTACGAGATCATGTGGGAGAGGTGAGGTTCCATTCGAGAGAAGCGTTCACGAAATCTGCGGATCGTACAATGGTCGAGCTTCGAGCTATCATTTGGAACTTGCAGGGACTTCGAGATTTATGTTTTAGGAACATTATTTTGGCATATGATTGTTCTGTGGCGATTGAAGCACTTCACAAACCTATGCATTGGCCTAAATATCGGGTTTTGGTAGATCAAATTTATAGTCTTCTTCCATGGTTTGAGTGGGTTCTGTTTCAATGGGTTCAAGAATCATCCAACATCATTGCTCGAGATATAGCTAAGAGTGTTACTAAGGATGGAAGATTTCAAGCTTATTTGGCACTAGGAGGTCCGGCATGGTTACACGTACGAATTAGGAGGGAAGTGATTCAAAGCGTTTAATGGTTCTTCTTTAGAATCTTGATTTTCAAGTCTATTTTTGGAGGTTATGTTAGTGTTTTGCATTGTTGAATATTTCTCTATTTTGAGAATGATAATTTTATATGGAATAAACATATAATTAAAAAAATAACCTTAAATCAATCCGAAATATATAAAAAGTGTTTTTGGAAAAAAAAAATAGATATTTTAAAAAGGGACATATGGATATGGAAAAGGAAAGTTACTTATCAAAATTTTGGAAAGAGATATTTGTCGAAATTGTCAAACCTGATCCTGACCCTTTTTTTACTATACCTTTTTCCATAAGAATTATATTAAAATTTTGGAATGAAAAATTGCCTAAATCCTTTTTCCTTATTGTTCTCACGAGACAAATTGGCCTAAGATTAACACCACCTGGAACTTTCTGGAAACATGAAGTCTCGAGCTTATATAAACCCAAGTTTCGACCATCATTGTTCATAACTAAAAATCCTTCAGCTTCTCTGACCTAAACTTTTTTCATCTTCCTTTATAATTACCTGTTACTAAAGCTAAAAGCTTCGTGATAATGTCGGGAAAAGGAGAAGGTCCAGCTATCGGAATCGATCTCGGTACCACTTACTCTTGTGTTGCTGCATGGCAGCACGACCGTGTTGAGATCATTGCTAATGATCAAGGTAACCGCACGACGCCGTCTTACGTCGCCTTCACTGACTCTGAGCGCTTGATTGGTGATGCTGCTAAGAATCAAGTCGCCATGAATCCCATTAACACCGTCTTCGGTATGTAATCTCATCTTTTGACTCTGTTGTTTTCTTTTTTCTCTAATCAAACTCTGTTTTCTGACTAAGCTCTGCTTCTGTTTGGTAATTATGGCAGATGCAAAGAGGTTGATTGGTCGTAGATTCAGTGACACATCTGTCCAAAGCGACATGAGGTTATGGCCATTCAAGATCATCTCAGGAGCTGCAGACAAACCAATGATTGCTGTCAACTACAAAGGAGAAGAGAAACAATTCGCAGCCGAAGAAATCTCTTCCATGGTTCTCGTTAAGATGCGTGAGATTGCCGAAGCTTACCTCGGCTCTTCGATCAAGAACGCTGTTGTCACCGTTCCTGCTTACTTCAATGACTCTCAGCGTCAAGCCACCAAGGATGCTGGTGTCATCGCTGGTTTGAATGTTATGCGTATCATCAACGAGCCTACTGCAGCAGCTATTGCCTATGGTCTTGACAAAAAAGCAACTAGCGTTGGAGAGAAGAATGTGTTGATCTTTGATCTTGGTGGTGGTACTTTTGATGTCTCTCTTCTCACTATTGAAGAAGGTATCTTTGAGGTCAAGGCAACTGCTGGAGATACTCATCTTGGTGGTGAAGATTTCGACAACCGAATGGTTAACCACTTTGTTCAAGAGTTTAAGAGGAAGAACAAGAAGGACATTAGCGGAAACCCGAGAGCTCTTAGGAGGTTGAGAACAGCTTGCGAGAGAGCCAAGAGGACTCTTTCTTCCACTGCTCAAACCACCATCGAGATTGACTCTTTGTTTGAGGGAATTGATTTCTATTCTCCAATCACCCGAGCTAGATTCGAGGAACTCAACATGGATCTATTCAGAAAGTGTATGGAGCCTGTTGAGAAGTGTTTCCGTGACGCAAAGATGGACAAGAGCAGTGTTCACGATGTTGTCCTTGTCGGTGGTTCTACTCGTATTCCCAAAGTTCAACAGATTCTCCAAGACTTCTTTAATGGTAAAGAGCTCTGCAAGTCCATCAACCCTGATGAGGCTGTGGCTTATGGTGCAGCTGTTCAAGCCGCGATTCTAAGCGGACAAGGAAACGAAAAGGTCCAAGACCTTCTCTTGCTGGATGTAACACCTCTCTCTCTCGGTCTTGAAACCGCTGGTAATGTCATGACCACTTTGATCCAAAGAAATTCGACAATCCCGACCAAGAAAGAGCAAGTCTTCTCCACGTATTCAGACAACCAACCTGGCGTGTTAATCCAAGTTTACGAAGGTGAGAGGGCAAGGACGAAGGACAACAACCTCCTCGGGGAATTTGAGCTCTCTGGTATCCCTCCAGCTCCTCGCGGTGTCCCTCAGATCACTGTCTGCTTCGACATTGATGCAAACGGTATACTCAATGTCTCTGCCGAGGACAAAACTACTGGAAAGAAGAACAAGATTACCATCACCAATGACAAGGGTCGTTTGTCTAAAGACGATATCGAGAAGATGGTGCAAGAGGCTGACAAGTACAAGTCTGAAGATGAAGAGCACAAGAAAAAGGTTGAAGCCAAGAATACTCTTGAGAACTATGCTTACAACATGAGGAACACTATCCGTGATGAGAAGATCAGCGAGAAGCTTCCGGCTGCAGACAAAAAGAAGATTGAGGAGTCAATTGAAGATGCAATCCAGTGGCTTGATGGTAACCAATTGGCTGAAGTGGATGAGTTTCAAGACAAGATGAAGGAGTTGGAGAGTATTTGTAATCCGATCATCGCTAAGATGTATCAAGGATCTGGTGGTGAAGCTGGTGGTCCTGGTGTAGCTGGAATGGACGACGATGAAGCTCCTCCTTCCTCAGGCGGAGCTGGTCCCAAGATTGAGGAAGTCGACTAAGTTCTGGTTTTCTTAGTTTTTGTTATTTTTTCTTTGGTTTTTTGTCTTTTTGGATTTCTGTTTTCATCAAACCATACTGCAAAGAGTTGCCCTACATAATTCATTTTCTTATATCGTTATTGCCAACCCAAAATCGAAAGCAAACCTCTAAAGGTCCCAACTATTTCTTACTCTCAATATAAATCATCTGTATTCAGTTTTCCAACTTCTGAATTTCAATCTAGAGATGAATGTAGCTGTAAGAAGTGCCCATTTTGTTACCTGAAGCACATTTCATCTAGAAATCCTGACTTAAAGTCCTTTTAGTTCCAATTAAACCTTCTTAATTGAAAATCGACTTGATACAAAAAGTAAAGAGCATATAACTATACTTTCCGCGCAACAGAAACCACAAGAGCCCTAAACAGGTTGTATATCAATTCGCACAGACGCGCTTAAGTATTGATCTTGACATGGCCCTCCTCCTCTCTTAGTAGCTAAGTTGCTGGCTCTAGTTCTAGGCTACTAACAAAAGAAGAGTTTCAAATTACTGTCCTCGTCAAATTTCATATTTGAAGGAACCAGGTTGGATCCAAGTCTAACTGAGATTACAAAAGAATTCCTCAAAAAAAAAAATCTTAACGTATTCATTGTGGTGGGAGTACCTTCTTGTCTCCAATGAATATAGCCATCAACTCAGGCACCAGCTTGTCATCATGCTTCCTCACATACTTGTTTAAAAACGTCTGATCAGTACTCGACAAAACAGACGACAATGGAGGGAGGTCACTTCCCTTTTTGAGCAATCCTCTCGACAAGAGAGCTTTGATAACGTTACACCTCGGCACAATCCTCTTCTCGAGGCTGTATCCAACTACCTGAGGGTGCAAAGCAACAGCCTTCACTGGCCAATTCATCTCGTTCAGCAAAAACTCAGCCTTCTTTTTAACCGACTCTGCAGAATACTCAATACATGTAGGATAGCGTTTAATCATCATGGCAAACTCATCTCTGGTAAATCCTAGTCCTATTAATGTTTCAACCGAGGTCAATATCTTATTCTTGGAGATTTTCAGAAAGGAAGGAGTATGCTTAAAAAGTCTCCATACATCTTCGACACTGAATCCCAAACTTTGATAGACTTGTACTTTCTCTTCAATGGTCTTGTCGCTCATTTGGTAAAGCATGCGCAGAGCTAGGACAAACTTTGAGGTGGTTGGATCAAAACCCATCTCAACAACCTTTTTAAGGGATGCATCAAAATTCTCTTTCCCACAAACAGGCTGCGATTTGGAGATGAGCAAGCGGAGTAACAAGGACTGAGGCATACCCAATTCTCTAAGAACAGATACATTTCGGACTTTATTCTCTAGACTCGTCTGAGGGAAACAATGACTCAACTTTTCATAACTAGAACTCTTATCACCTTCCATAATGCATTTGACAGAATCATAGTATACACTGACAGATTTCTTCCCCAAGATTTCTGGAACTTCAGAGACAATCTTGGTGAGCTCAGAGGTTGAAGCTCCTCTTGAAAGAAGAAGCTGAAGCTTGGGACCAAGAGATTTCTCAGGATCTGCTATAAGCAACTGTGGATAATCCGTAATGATGGTGGAGATCTGAGAATCTGTGAAGCCATAGCTTCTGAAAAGATTCAGAACAGAATCCGGATTCGCTTTGTCCTCGAAACAGACTTTCCTCGACATCGATTCCGCGAGTTTGGTAGTGAAACCCAATGAATCAACGAGGTAAGAGACAGTGAAAGTCTTCCCTTTTCGACCCACATGTGTAGCAGAGCACAAGGAATTGGAAAAAGAAGATGCATTTTGGAAAGCAAATCTGAGATTACGCCATTTCTGCAATCTTATAACAGAATACATGACAAATCTGTACCAACTTACTAGGGTTTATGGAAGAAGATGAAAACCACTCACCGACCAGTGACCACGACCGTCGACTTCTCACTTCTCAGTTCTCAGTTCTCACCAATTTGGTTTAGAATTAGAGGCCAGGTAATAGTGTTTTTAAGAAAAATACCCAAATATTCCCAAAACTTTCAAATGTTTCCCAAACTCTTTCAAAATTTGATGAAATACCCAATCTCAAATTCCTTATAAAATCTTTCTATGTGAAATGCCTGATGTGTTCACAAGTCACATAACTAGCAAACATCCCTTGTTCTTGAAGTTTCTCTTTTATAAGAAAATTTCAAAGTCCAACACAAAACCTTTGTAGTCCTATAAGTTTTTCCCTTAACAAAAAAAAATATATATATTCTATTATGAATATGTGTGATTATCCATCACAACACATGTGTGATTAGCTATCATAAACACATGTCCTATACATTTGTCAATAAATGTTACACTAATCTTTGTAATGTAAGACTTGTCATTACATAGTTACAAGTTGTATGACTAATCTACATTCAACTCCACTATAAATAAGAGTGTACCAACATTACAAACATAAAACAAGAAATAATAATAAGTCATTAGAGAAGTTATCTTTCTTATTAGCCATCCATTTTCTCTTAGAAAGGTTACTATTATTGTTAATCATTATCCTTTCACTTAACCGATAACCTCTTCTCCCATCACTCCATTATATAAGTATCCACACACATCTATACCTAGATATAGATTTTCACATATTATAAAATTATATTTACAACACGTTATCAACACGAATGTCTCTCCATCCAATTTATATACTGGTCCGGTCGTTTCTTTATCCGATCATTTCCTTTTGTCAATCCATATGGTAAAAATGAGGTAAAATTTATTTTAATTTTTGTATATATACTTACGGAGTTGTAAGCTATGCTTCCCCCTCTCGAGTTATAGGCTATGCCTCCTCGAAATCTCATGAACATTTTATGGTAGGTTTTGCCTCCTTAAATCATATAAAGTTATTACGGAGTGATAGATTTTGTCTTCTCCGATTGATTGTTATATAGTAGGCTATGCCTCCTCGATCATATGAGATATAACATATTTTGATATTTATGGATGGTGATGCCTCCTAAATTATGATTTAAATTATGTGTTTATTATGTTTAAATATTTGCAAATTCTTATCATACATATTTATTTTAAAATTAAAATATGAATGAATTGTCACTAAATTGGAAATTAATAGTTTGATTGGTTAACATTATAGTGATCATAATGAAGTTTGAAATTTATGCCCTTGATGTCTATGGAAATTTGTTAATTGAAATTGTAAATTGTAAATTTCAAGACATATTAATTGAAGTTTGTTTAAAATAATCTATTACTATTGGTCTAGATCTATTAGGATTTGTTTTTTGTTGAATGATAATATACTTATTGTAAAATACTAAATTT